>OX393576.1:43222696-43415760 GCA_947652605.1 Elmis aenea
TGTTTTGTTTGTGGCAGCTCGTGTGTCTGCTTCATAAATAAAAACTGGCCTTATTATAGTTCCTTAGCCCTTCAACTTTACGTTTAAAACTAAAACATTTACTGTCCAATTAACATATTGTAAATGTCAAGTTGTAAGTAAAATACACGTAGGTGCTAGGTATACTTTTTAACTGAATATATTAAAGAGTATTTGTCAAAGCAATATCTGCTTATTTCATAACAACTAGAAAAATTGGTGATTATTTTAATAACAGCTATTATTAACTGCAGTATGTAAATTGAAAAGCATTGGAAGGGTTAGTGCCCGGTAAGTTAGTTCCGCACAGTCTGCCTGGAAACAAAGTGTTAATTTTTGTGAGTTCTGCTCACACGACATTTTTAAACAGAATTGTTACTGGTGACGAGATATAGATCCTTAACCACAAACTTAAGGCCCGATTGCATAAAGTAACACTGGTGTTAAAATACTAATTAATCCCCAAAACTAGACAAAATCAGCGCCAACTATGCTGCAATTTTGCCTAGTTCTAGGGTTAAGGTGGTTTAACCTCAAGATTAATCCCAGGATCAACTTTTATGCAATCTGACCTAAGAGTCGCCGCTAGTGGATCAGTCGTGGGGACCGACCAGTCTAGAAACTAAGAGGAGTTTTCTATCCTTAAAAGATCATGAAGTCAATTATTATTAAAAAAATTTAAAGAATAATCAGACAATCAACTGATGTGTATTGCCTGCATTTTTGCCGTTTGAAGGCTGCTTCAGAAAAAAAACGCCCATCTTTAACACATAGATAGGGAATCATTTTCCACAAAAGGGTCATATTGACCCAAAAGATAGATCTGTATAAATTTTTCTTGCCACGAACAGCAACATAATTTTTGAAAACTAATTTGGGTAGTGATACATTACCACTAAATAAACAAAGTCATAAAATATTAATAAAATATATTAAAAGACACAAATAATATAAAAGACTAATTTTTAAAATGGGTCATATTGACCCTAGGGAGACAGAAGGGTTAATAAAACATTCTTCTATTGCATTTTTAACCTAAAGGGCTTATTTTCTTATAGGTAACTATTGATTTTTGTTTTTCATTTGCTAGGTATTTTTTTACAGTTGTTAGTTGTTACTAACCCATGAGAAAGCCTTTTTAAGTTGTTCTTCGGCTTTGAAATTAGCATCGCGTCATTTGTATAGCATATGTTTATGGTGCTATTGCCCATTCTTTATTTGTTATTGCTGTTTACACTGCTCTTGACTATACAACTTATTCAACTTACTGACCTCTAGATGATTGGTTTTTTACTTAAGACGGTCTTAATATTTTTAAAGTTAATTCTAGTCATTCATCACTTTCTACTACCTTCTAGAACTCGAGCGTTTGTTCAACATAAGGTTTGTTCTAGTAGTGCATTTTATACTAATTCATAATACATGAACTGGTTTATTCACATGCGTTAGCTATAGTTTAATTAATGCTTTTTTTTTAAATTAGCAGCTTTCGAAACGCTTTCACGACATGCCTAATTGTACATGACTTTGTATCTATTGGGTTTATAGAAATGTATCCACCGCAAGTGTAAATATCTTAAAAAATCAGTTTTTACAACTCCCCATAGGATTGGGCGGGCGATGCTTTGCTACCAAAGGCCACGTTAGTTGTGAACAACGCATGTATGTAAAAATCCAGCGATAGTTCTTATCTTCGTTCATTTACTGCTTTTACTGTCCACCAGCTAGTTCATAATTTGATCGGATAACTGCTAGAACAGCAGACTAACCGTCGGATTAACTATCAGAGACTACTATGCTGGAACCATCGGACCTTGCTGAAACAAACCTATAGACTTTTATTAATAATTAAGCTTTTATTGTTGCTGCCATTCCGTTGAAATTAATTTTATTAACGGTATGTGTGACAATATTTGTAATGTGGCTTATAAAAATGTCTGAATGATTTATAAGTTATAAAAGTGCCACTCGTATAAATTTGTTCAAAAATAAATTATGTACATGCAAAAATGGTTGCGTGATATATGTCTGTTATATAAACTTACTAAAACGGCATGCAATTTTAAAAGTAAAAAAGAAAAAAATTGTATCTGTTGCCGAGTGACTACAACAGCTCAAATTGTTTCTAGACGATAATTGCTATTCATTATGAAAAATAATTTTGTTTATTTTACAGCTGCCCATCAAACTTTATTGCTAGGATAATGTAATTAGATGATTAATTTTAATGCGCTGAAAATACGGTACCTTGTTGATTAATTTTGAATGGGTATAATTACTTTTGTGTCGCATTTTATGATGTACCAACAGGTTAAAACGTAGTTTATAAATTTTTTAACAGATGAACCTTATTAAACTGGGTTTAGTTAGCGATAAAATTGATAATAAAACAAATTTTAATGTACATAATAAAAACTAGTAATTGTATAACGAGTCGTAAATGAAAACCATTTTATTATTATACTATAAAATTTTGAATAATATCTAGGGCTGCAGCAAGGAAGGACCGAATAAATTTAAAAAAAAAATTAATAACTAAAAATAACTGTAAAGTATTTTCAATCAGGGTAAACCCGGATAATCGACGGTCCCGGAACGTATTTTCGGGACACAGAGATTTGAGCCCCCAATTCGGGACAATCCCGGAAAACGTTTCAATAAATGTGTTATTTAAGTGATTCGTTTACCGACATAAATAAGTTTATTTAAAAGTTTTGTTTTAATTGGTATCAACTTACAAAGAGACGCGAGTCGTAAACAGGTGTAGCATTTTACAAGCAACTTTTCATAACAAAGAACTGCTCTTAAATTAACCTATTTGTAGTTGTAGTTACGTTACCATCAATTTTTAACTTATTTATTGTGATTTTATTTACAAAGTTTAAAATAAGCAGTTTCTCTACTTAAAATCTTAATATATAATGATCTACAAACTAACTAAGGATGTCATGATAATTATAATTGGAGCCTTGAAAATACTGCAATTTAATTTATGTAACAAGTGCTGCAGTAACTTGACAACACGTCGTTAATATTGCGCGAAATTTGTTTTCTAAAGTTTATCGTGCAAGATGATCCTACCACACAACAATTTAATGTAGTTTAATTTATTTCTCATTATAGAAAGTGTGCATCGTTTCAAGTTACTTTGAACTGTTGTACGTTTGGATTTATTGACATTGTGTATTAGTTGCAACATGAGATTTAATTTCATTTTGTTTTGTAAACTAATTATAATACAAGAGTTAACTACACTATTTTTACGTCATCAGTTATATACAGGGCTTATGTTACAACGTAAAGAACACGAAGATCTTGGAAACAGTGCAAGTTATTATATCAAAAGGGTATACATTTATTGAATGCATAACACTTGTGACAAATATAAAATGATGTGTATGAAAAATAGTAAAAAAATAATAAATCAAAAATGTTGTGAAATAGGCGGGATAAAATGAAGGACAAACCATAATATTTTAAAAGACATTTTCAGTTCTATATCTTTTATGTGCGTTCAAAGGTTAAAGTTTGCTTCCAAGTTTACTTTTAATCAAATTGCGTGTGACACTTGACTACCTATATATTATCCTTGCTAAAGTGGATCCTATACTTACTAACACTATTCGTGTCCTTATATTACTTTTATATACATACAACACTTAACTCTGTTACTGTAAAATTCGTAACTTAATTTGATGTTTTTTATTTTATTGTAAAGGGGTAACTTTTTTGTTAGATGTGTTAATAACGTATTAAAATTAGGGCATTAAACCGGTTTTCAAAACCAGTTAAAAAAACCGGTTAACCGTTATTTTATGTCCGTAACAGTGATTTTTAACCGAAACCGTTATTTTTAATGGCAAAGAAATGGTAAACTTTAACTAAAATAATTAAAATCGTTTTTTTTTATAACTTTTTTTAATAAAAATTACTTAAAAAAAAAATACAAAATCTGTATGAAATGCGATTAGTTTACCAGAAGTCATTACTGAACGTTTGGTTGTACATATACAGGGTGCACCACGACCCTGAGATTCTTCGATAGCTCCTTTATTAATGAAAATATCAAAAAATGTTTATTACAAATATTGTGCAAACCTTTTTTCTACATAACCTAAAATTATTTTCAAATATACAGGGTGTTTCGTTTGACCGGCACATATAACAATTTAATTTTTTTAAATAGAACACTGTGTATATTTTTACATTTTTGGATTTCTCTTAAAATTTACTTTAAAAAATGTAAAAGGTTATATGGGTCTTAAGTCAACCGTTTTCGTAAAATTTACATTTTTGTCAAAATTTTGAGCGATACAGCACTTTCAATTTTTTTTTACATTAAAGTTATTTAAAAAAGCGGTAAAATTTCGTTTAAAATTTAGATTGACAATAGATTAATTAACACTTTGCGCTAGCTACATTTAAAAAATATTATACAGGGTGTTTTTTACGCTTGGTCAAACTTGTGAAACTTTAAACATCGATAAGTCATTTTTCTTAAATGCAACACCCTGTATATTTTTACATTTTCTTTTAGAGAATTTATTTGTCTTTCGAAATTATTAAGCATGTCCTATACCTAAAGTTAATATTTTTCGAGCTATCTCGATTTTTATTAGTATTACTAAGGCAATTAAAATATTTTAAAGTCGGCCATGGACGTAAGTCGTAATTTTTCAAAGAATTTTTAAACAAAATAATAAAAAGGGCTGCAACTTTAATTTTAGTCCAATAATGTACCCCTTTTCCCCGAAATTTATCGTATAAATTGTTTAAAATTATATCCTTGTTCATGTTCTACGCACAGCCGTAGATGTTGTCTCAAAGACTCTAGCACTCTTGATAACATTTCGGGGGTTATACCATTAAAAGCAACACAGCAAGTAATGCAGTTGTCGAACACAGAATATCCTAATAGATGGATAGGGCGAGGTAGACCAATCTGGCCACCTACGTCACCTGATCTTACCCCTATAGATTTATTTTTGTGGGGACCCATAAAGCAAGTGTATCAAGACCCCCCAACAACTGTTGAAGATGTGCAGAACAGGATTCGTGTTGCTTTTGATGGTATAACCCCCGAAATGTTATAAAGGGTGCTAGAGTCTTTCAGACAACGTCTACGGCTGTGCGTAGAACAAGGACATATTCTTGAACAATTTATACGATACATTTCGGAAAAATGGGGTACATTATTGGACTAAAATTAAAGATGCAGCCCTTTTTATTATTTGGTTTAAAAATTCTTTGAAAAATTACGACTTACGTCCATGGCCGACTTTAAAATATTTTAATTGCCTTAGTAATACTAATAAAAATCGAGATAGCTCGAAAAATATTAACTTTAGGTATAGGACATGCTTAATAATTTCGAAAGACAATTAAATTCTCTACAAGAAAATGTAAAAATATACAGGGTGTTGCATTTAGGAAAAATGACTTATCGATGTTTTAAGTTTCACAAGTTTGACCAAGCGTAAAAAACACCCTGTATAATATTTTTAAAATGTAGCTAGCGCAAAGTGTTAATTAATCTGTTGTCAATCTAAATTTTAAACGAAATTTTACCGCTTTTTTAAATAACTTTAATGTAAAAAAAAATTGAAAGTGCTGCATCGCTCAAAATTTTGACAAAAATGTAAATTTTACGAAAACGGTTGACTTAAGACCCATATAACCTTAAACATTTTTTAAAGTAAATTTTAAGAGGAATCCAAAAATGTCAAAATATACAAGGTGTTCTATTTAAAAAAATTAAATTGTTATATGTGCTGTGTTAACAGTAAATAAGACAGTAAATTTTGATTTTTAAATATTTTTTTTATTGAATCATGTCATTTGGCACATGGCAATTATGTGTGAAAGATAATATCGCCCAAATGTTCACCAAGGCTTCGGCAACACACCTCCACAAGATGGTCAAAGTTTTTGATGACATCTCTGCATAATTGCTCCTCGATCTCACAAATATGCCTTATTATCTCATCCTTTAGCTGTTGAATTGTTCTTGGCTTGTTGGCATAGACCTTGCTCTTGAGATAACCCCAAGAAAGAATTCCAAAGGCGTCAAATCGCACGATCTTGGTGGTCAATTGACTTCGCTGTTTTCCTCTTGCATCCAATCGGCTAACGTACGACGCTTTAAATGGTCCGCAGGCTCAAGTTCTTGAGTAAATTGAATTTTGTAAGCATGTAGAGACAAATCTTTCTTCAATATTCGATGTAACGTGGTTGCAGAGAGGTTCAATTCCTGTGCGCGATTACGACTAGAGGTGTCTGGGGACTCTCGGTCACATTTTCGTGCACTGCAGGCAATGTTTTCAGCTGAACGACGTACGTACACGAGCATGCAATGGTGTTTTTACATCTGTCACCGACCCAGTTTGTTTGAATTTTTTAACAACTTTTACAATTGCACTCTCGGTTGGCCGATTATGCTGACCAAAAATATCGCGAAGTGCATTTCTGTTTTAAAGCCCATTTTCGTAATAGGCTTCAACAACTTTAACACGTTATTCGATTGTCAATCTTCCCATGGTTAAAATTGCCAAAGACTGAACTTGTCAAATGTCAAAACCAGATGCCAAAATCTTTTGACGTTAAAGCCTAATTCACATTTAACATCTTTCCGTCTTATTGGAACACCCGTTATTTAAGTTTGCCCTTAGATATCTACACTCAGTAAAGACTTTAATGGTGTCTCGGTTTTCCAATTTTATATCTTTCTTCGTACCATCTATAGACCTATACAACAGTATTTCTTCGTTTTTAGGGTGTCTTGTGAGACCCCATTTGCTGTAGGTACCTTTTATTTATTTTCTAAACATACATTTATGTCTTCAGCATTCTATTCCAGCATCATACAGGATATATAATCTTGCCTTCTACTGGTATTCCCATTCTGCTACAATTTTTTCTCCAAATATTTAATGCTGCCTCTAGGTTTATATTTAATAGAATTGGATATAGGTTGCAGCTTTTTCGCAGACCCAACTACTATTAAATTGTGGTGTTAGTTTGCTTTTCATTTTAATTTTCGCGAAAGCCTTTTTATGGCGTTCTTTTATTGCTTAACTAAAGTGGTGCATTTATTAGAGACTCATCCAGAACTTAAAATTTTTTGATAGGGAAAATGTTTATGCTTTCTTCAAATCGATAAATATATTGTGTATTTTATCTCTTATATGTGTTGTGCAAAATATTTATCAGTCGTTGCTCACTCTTCACTATCGACTAATAAAAAATATTGTTCGTTTTAACTTAATTTTATTCTCCATACGCTCTAAACTTTCTTGAATTAGAATCCTTTGCACGCATCGCGGTTGAAGTAGATTGGGGCAATCAGTATTAAGCTTTCCGATTAATTAAATCAGTTTCCCTTCTGTGTTAGAGCCTTATACTAACAGCTTAAAGAAGTTTAATATTCCCCTAAGGTTAAAAATGTGTATTCAAATATCTAAAGTCAATCGATAAACGTAAAATAAGGTCATTGGCTAACTTGACGGCATAAATCTATTTAGATTTATCCTTAAAAAAAAGAATTTATAACAATAATTACCATATATGGCACTTATTTTTTTTAAATTATATAAATTTGCCAATAGGAATATAATTAAAATTAATAAAAGCACTATAATAAAGCGTATGCCTTTGCTAATTTTTGCATAAATCGAATGTTTAGGACCTAAATAGAACGTTTTTGGCAAAAAAATACTCTGTGTATCCCTTTATATACAGGGTGTCTCAATTGTGGTGAATAACATGGGGATCTCGTAAACGGTTAGAGGCACAGAGCTGCTTAAACTTGTCAAAATGAACTGATTTAAGAGCAACTGTTCTATGAAAATTAATTCTAAAATGTTTATAGTTTTTGGGCATCTGTGAATAATCTTTTAATTTAATGTTGCCTCGTACAAAAAATGATTTTGATTCACTGAGTTCATTGCCCAGTAAATTATTGATGTGAAGCTAAAAACTAGTTAATAATAGGTGGTACCGATTATTTGCCAATAAATTAAATTCACAACATATTATATCACTTCAGTTTAGTTGCTCATGATATTTAAGATTCGAAACAGCAAAAAACTTTGCCTCTGATTACATTAAATAAATCGATAACATTCTTTAATAACCTTAAATTCATAAATTTAAATACACGTTCACAGATTTTAGTCCTAATTTAAAACTCTGCAAGAGTAAGCAAATGTACTGGCACGTATTGTGCGATAAATATTTTAACTTTGAAAATAAACTACAAGCTTTGTGTGATTGGACTGTTAATATGTGAAAATATTGAAATTTATAGCACTAATAACATTAAATAATTCCTAACGGAAAACCTTGTTGCTTTTCAGCACGTATTGTCGATATACGGCAGTGAACTATAAAATGTGAAGTCCGATAACGAATCCGATAGTAACTTAATACGAATTTGACACGCATGCCTGCCGCCTGTGATGGGTTCCATTTTAACGATACACGGAAGCCATAAGTTTAATAATATTATCTAACTTAACGTGTTTTTGTTAAATAACATTGTCCCATTGCAAAACCTTGTTTCACGATCTAGCTTAAATATGTGTTTTACAGGCGTCAACAAAAGCTTGTATATAATCATATTTTTGTAAATTCTTGTACAAAACTTGTGTAATGGGCATGAGAAAAATTAAAAAATTTCACCCGTTAAATTAGTTTTTAATTAAGTTTTGATTTTGTTGTCTTTTCATCCGACTTTTATCTACTTATAAAACTTAAAAAAGAAAACCGAACTTTATAACAACGAACAGGTAGCACTTATAGTCAAAGAATGTCACAAAACTAGTCTTTATTATACTTCTCATAACCATAATTAAGGACACCCAAACATTTATTACATTTAGCTTTACAACAAAACTATAAAACGCCATTGTGGGTAAATATGGATAATTTTTTTAGATACCTATCGTTTTGACTCTTTCGTCCCCAGTGGTTTCACGGTCAAATCACTTTTTTAGGGGTCAGTTTTTCAATTTCATGTTCAACTGGTTTGGGAAAGCAACCACCTCCGTTATTAATTACTTTATGAAACCTTTTTTTGAATTTAACTTGAAATTCGGTGTTTGGTTGGTCTGTATGGATTTAAATCAGGGACTGAGAACGGAATGAAAACGAAAACGTTAAACGAAATTAACCGACATTTTTTTAAGAACGATAACGAAACTGAAAACGAAATTATTATTTTTCGTTCAAGAACGAAATCGAAATAAATATTTTCCAAAACCGGTTTTGTCGCTATTTCAATTTTATTTGTTAAACACAAACGCGAATTTACCTTCTGTGCTGGGGAGACTCCACGAGGCAGTAAAAAATCTCACTTGAAATAAGTGGGCTTCACTTTTCTCCATATATTTACGTGAATATGTATTAACAACTTTATTGTTTATACTTGCAATTTCGTGTAACACAATTAACTGTACAGATATTCTATTTTAATTTGTTTTTTAGATCATCAATATAGAATAATATACACTTGTTTGGATATATATTATCAATGTGTATGTTTTATTTGCGTTTAGACATAATAATAGTAAAATTTATTCTTACTTCGAAAAGGACTAATGCAAAAGAAGATTTATTGGAAGATGTGTTGCTAGTAAGATTTAACGGAATGTGAAAATGTATATTGTATGGTATGTAGGTACAAACTATAAAGTTAAAGTATATTTCAAGTTAATATAAGTTTTTTTTAATATCTTTTTTATTTATAACATTTAGTAAATTACCCACTTGAATTCATTCTTTTGTCTTTTTAAATAATTACAGCAGGATCTTATTTAATTCAAATGCAGAGATTTTTAGTACTAAAACAAATTTAAAACAGCACTTGCTATATTTTCATCTTTTTAGATAAAGATCGTGTGTCTAATTTAACCTAATCACGTTGTGTTTTTGCACCTTACGGGTGTTAAACTTAATAAAATGGTTAAATGTTAATGTGTTTAACGATTTGATAAATTTAATATGGCGATGGTTCGCCAGTCTAAAATATGCTCCGTGAGCATCAAACCCCATCGTCATCGTTTACATTTTAGTTGAGACGCAAATATTGTTATCGTATTTATGGAGGGTTGTGGTGACTAGAAAAAAAATTGATTTTTTGACCACAAAAAATATTGTAAAACCGGTTTTAACCGTTATTATTTCGGTTCACGAAAACGAAAAAAGAATTTTTTCGGTTAGAATGAAACGAACGAAAACGATATATTTCGTTTTCGTTCCGAAACGAACGGAATTTTTTTCGTTTTTAGTCCCTGATTTAAATTACTCTAAAACTGTAACTTTCTAGAAAGTTGAACTAGTTCTGTGCATTTCGATAGTTTTTTGCAACATTATAATATAAATTGTGCAAAAATTACTAGAGGTATTTTGTTTTCATAGTAATTATTATTGGTCCCTATGAAGATCATCGTTTCTAATGTCCAGGGTGCATCTACGATGATCCTTAGTACCTACTTTATTTTGAAAAGTTTGTATATCTTTGATGTTGCTTTTTTTGGTGCAACCCCAGAGCTATACCTATACCGCACGTCCACACTGGTTTTAGTACCTATCTTGTATAAGTAGAAGCTTATTATATACTGATTGAGCGGAGTTCCTAAGAGCCAGTAAATTTTGCGATATCTAATACCTAACCTCTCTTTTTATTTCTGACATGAACTTTTCAGCGAAGTTTAGTATCAAGTGTTAAGCCGTGGTATTTGGCTGAGTTGGCGTATGGTATTATCTGACCATTTATGGTTACCGGAGCGTGTTTTATTTGTTTGTTGGTGAAATCAATATGGACTGACTTGGTTTCGTTAAGTATTAAGTTTTATCCTTCATTTATTTTGTCCAGCTGAAAAAAAAAAATTAAGTGATCCACCCGGACATAAAAAACGAAAATGATAGATAAGTGTAATTTTGCACAATTAACAGAAAGATTTGACACGTGTACTAGACAGGCAAATTAATTTTGAAATTAACAATTAAAAAAAAACAAACATTGTGGTGTACCTATGTATTGTAAAAAAATTAAATCAATTTGGAGTTCAAAAGTGTTACAACATTTTTGACAAGGAAGGTTTATGGACCTAAAGTTTTGCACGATAGAATGAAAACGGTGTAGGGTAAAACCCCCAACCATTGGCACTTTAATCACTATCCTCAAATAGATTTCTTATGTGACGCTCTTTTTCTTTCTTCTCAGATTCAGATTCGCGTCTACATGAATCTCCTGGATTTACTTCGCGATTTATCTTGTTGAAAATTTTATTAGAACTTTTAACCCTTTCCATACTGCTGGTATATATATGTACCACCGAAAGTTTGTAAAATACTAGAACTGTAATTTATCATTGTGAATGGTTCTGATATGTACCAGTCAGTTTTATAGGTCTACCTAGTGTCAAATTGTACAGTTTACGCTGCAAGTGCGCCCCCTGAAGTATTTTACACAACACAACAAGAGAATTTGGTTTTGTTAGACACTGGTGGTACTTATATATACCACACTATAACCACATATAACCCTAGTGGTACATATATGTACCACCTTCTCCAAGAGAATATGTTTGAAAAAAAAATGTTTTTCCAATAAAGCTTCTTTTTATACTTTATTAAGCCAAAATATTACCGAAAATATTTGAAAACCTTATTCTTCAAATACCGTATTGAACGGGTTAAGTGCAATCTTCAGAGATTGACTTTCAGGACTCTCTTTAGCATCAGTTCCAATTTTAACATTTTTATCTGCAAAAGTGTTTCTGTTCTTCTGGTTTTTCATGACTAGAGTTGAGTTTTTCTTCGTTGTAGTTGAGTTTTTTTTTCGCTGAAATTATGTTTTTCTTAGCGTCTTCTTTGATCAATTTCTTTTGTCTGTTCTCTTCTTTTCTTCTTTCTTTGGCCTTTTCTTTTACTTCCATTTCTTTTTTATATTGTATAGAGGTGACGACATAAGAAGATCTAGACTGGTATGTTCCTTTTCTTTCGGGTGTTTTAGGGTGCAAGAGATATTCTGCTATATCCGTTTTTAGTTATGTTATACCAATGATTTCCTAGTATGTTGTTGTTAAATGGGTTTGGCCTTTGGTTTGCATCTAAGAAAGCCTTGACTGAACACTGAATGTCGATTTTTCTTCGTGGAAAGCCTTTCTCATGACTTTCCAGGATATACTCAACAAGTGTATTTTTCTCTTCTTTCGTGAGATAAGTATGCCTTCCGAATTCGGGTTTTGTGAACTTTGGCCCCAACCTAAACTGGAGAGTTGACCTTGGTATTCCGTATTTTTTTGAAACTGTTTTCTTAGGTATGCCAGACTTGACTTCATTCAGAGCACTTTGAAGAATCTGTTCAGACTATTTCTTCACATATTTTTTATCTTTCTTAATCTTGGGCATTTGGAAAAAAAACACATCACCCTGGAGCCTATTCCTAACTTTGATAGATGTGCCAATGTTTGGCGAAATTCAAAAATTATCTTACCCAAATGTTGGCACCGGGTGCCAATATTTAGCGGGAGCCTATATTGCTATACCAAATGTTGGCACCGCTGTTTTTTTATTAAAAAGTTAACCAATCTTATGTTTTGTACAAGAATTATCAACAGAAAATCATAAAATACTATTACTAAAAACTTGCAAATAATACTACTACAAAACTAGCCAGTAACCCAACTTGTTTCTATAGCCTACTACTATGAAAATTGATAAAAACTTACTTTTATGAAGAAGACGTCACACATTTAACCGCATAATTCAGCCATCTTTGAAACAACGGCATGCGTAATGGTTCGAGGATGCACTTCGATGTTGTCAGGTTTCATAAAAAATATTCCTAACAGCTGAATTAACTTACTTTTTTATATATAGAGGAAAATATAAAGGAAGTGCCAATCATTGGTGAAGTGCCAACGTTTGGGGGTTTTACCCTATGTATCGGAAAACAGTAAGAATAGGACAAAAAATTAAAACTGGATGGCTTAAGGTCTGGAAGACCGCTGGAGACAAGAATAGAAGAAACAATAGAGAAAGTTGAAATTAAGTGTTGACTGACCGCCGAACGAACTAATCGTAAAGAGAATTAATTTATATCTAAAAGAATAGTTCTGAATGTTTGGTTACGAAAAACGTTTTGGTGCTTTTAATGCGAAAACAGCTTACAGCGGCGCAAAAACTTTGCGGAAAGGGATGTTCTAGAAAAGTTAGATGCCTTTCACAACGTTACATATTATTTTCAAGAATTGTAAGTTGTGAAGAGACCTACAGAGCTTTTGTTTGCTAAATTATTTTTGAATATGATAGCTTTCGGTAAAATCTAATTTGAAACATAAAATTAACGACTTTTTTAAACTTTATTTATTTCCATACTTTTATTATATTTATAAAGACGATATAGCGTTAGCGTGTGTATGGTAAAGCATAAGTATATAGGTAAATAATTAAAAATAAAACTATTTTTGATGGAAAACGAAAAGTTGTGGATAAATTTGGTCGTATTTCTTTAATCTCATTTGTTTTATAATTTTTAATATCGCTGAGTTTATAACCAGCAAGACCAATGGCGAAGCTAGAAAAGTTTATAATGCTTCGTAATAAATTTTTCAGATAAATCTCTCGTGTCATAAGCAGCGATTGCCTCGCGTTCACTTTCGTTCGTATCGCCAATTCCATCGATTGATATTGCAAAGAGATAATGATGAAATATTATTGTCAGCGATATACAAAATTCGAAATACTGTGAATAGAAAAAATCAATACGCATTCCAATCATATTTGGTTTTTCTCTAGTTAAAATGCATATTTTTTATATTTTACAAACTGTCCTAGTGTATAAATGATTCATATATTTTGAAAAGTAACTTTAATATTTATTAACATACTTACCTACAACATACATTACAGATCTCTAAATTTTTTATTAATCTTGCAAAATTGTCGAAATCCTGAAAATAACAAGTAGCTTAAAAAAAACTGTGCACGTTTTTTAAAGGTACAGATTCAACTTGCCAAGAAGGCCATTAGTCTCTAGGATTGATTTTTCAGCATAAAACGGTTGGTACTTATACTAACTAATGCCTTAGTTTTAATGCACATTTTTTAGAAATAAAATTGTAATATGAATCATTTGTGTTTATTTTAATGTTCCCAATAAATTTGAAATTTAAATCTACTTTTAAATTGATAGCTCTTAATTTTAACTATTCCTGAATGCTTAAATTATCCGTCGATAGATAAATAACTGCACGTCATCTGCCTTTAGTTACAACAAAAACAAACTATTGATAGACAATATACCAATAAAACTTGGAAGTATTTTAAACATTTACAATTTTAACGGTTTGTTAGTACAGCAATGTTTGAATAAACAAGCAAATCTGTTCTGTTTTGTATTGGCGGCGCAGTTATTGAACAAGCAAAGAAAACTTACAAATTGAATATAAACTTGATAGGTACATCTTTATGGACTAAAATCAATTAAAACGAAGGATTGCAAGTGTCAGTTAGATAAAGAAATAATATTGATGTCAGCAGATCTGGCATTCAAACTGATGTTTAAAAACATAAATTTAGCGTAGATTAATCAAATCATAAACGCATTTGTTTTTGCAAACTGGTTGGAAAAGAAGAGCATATCATTTTACTTATAATTAAAATAACATTTACCTAGTATATTTTGACAAACTCATTTTTATAACATTTCTTCACAGACGTGTTTGGAACAAATTCAAAAAGGAAACTTGATTTTTTAGAATAGTGTAAAAATAAACTGGTGTCAAAAAATTGCAAAACAAAAGAATGATCATTTTTAGTAGTTAGTTACGATGTTTGTAAAATATATTGTAATATGTGTAAACATAATTTTAAGTTTACTCAAAAGTGTTTCGAAGTTTGTAAAAATTCCACAACTGAACTGAAAATATTTTTACAAGTTTAATGAATTTTTGACACTCTGTGTTGAAAATGCAGGATCACCAGTTGTAATTGGATAACGTTATTAGTAAACGTACAAAAATATGAGATACTTCAATCAGCTGAGTGATAGAATGAAAAAACTACTAACTTTACACATTGTTGTAGGATGGAGCTGCACCTCACATTTACCAACCAATAAACAGTTACTGCAATCGTTTCTCAGCCTAAGCTAAAAAGCAGACGAGTTTTTAATTTTTTTTTTCTCTATTACTATAAAAACAGTCTTAGCAAAAAATGTAATGCGATTTTATAGTTAAATATACGATTGGGGATATTATATTCTAATTTTCTAAGCAGTTTTATAAAACGCTTTCTTTCTTTTGTACAACCTGCAAAATTATGATTATACGTACCTACGTACAGGGTCCCTGTTATCGGTGCAAATATTTTAAGTGGTGATAGAGGACCTTTTTCTAAGAAAAAAAGTCCATTAAAACTTTTTCCTAAAATCAAATGCTAAGCAGATATCAACAATTACTTGATGTCGCCGAAAATATCAATTTTATCGTAAAATACCTCGAAGCTACAAAATTGGTTATAATTATTTTTTGTCTACAGGCAGTGGTTTAAAAGTTATAAAGCAGTTTGTACAAAAAAAATGTTAAAAATTTAAACACTTAAATTATTGTTTATTAGACTTTCCAACCGCTATATCTTTCAAATATAAGTTTGTACAGAAAAACGGATGGTCCATTCCGGATAGCAAATTTTATGGTCTAAAACTTTGGGTCCCGTGAAAATTTTCGGAAAATCAAACCGATTTTTCGGAAAAGCTGAAAATAAGAAACAGATTGTAAAAATGAAATTTTGAGAAATTATGTTTATCTATCGACATCAGTTTCAAAGTTTTTTATGAAGTTTCAAATTCTCTACAAAACTTCCCCTAATTATTATTTTTTTGGAGCTAACTAGAAACGTAACAAAAAATCGTAGGCAACTTAATAACTTTTTTGATGGTCAGGTCAGTTCTAGTTAAGTGGCTATGATGGCTACACGGAAAACCGAATTTGTTTTACTCAAGTGTCAAGTTTTTAGTGTTACTTGTGCTAATGCTAATTGTGTATTGTTAATAACACCAAATATCGTTTAAATAACTTTTGTTTTGTTACCACTTTGTTGTCAAAACATATTGTATTCAAATTTTTTCACTATTATAAACATTTCTCTGATAGATTTGGTTTTATTGAACAACATATTTACCAAAGTTGTAGTCCGTTAAATTCATTATCCGCAATAGGCATCGGTTTTACTCTACGATGTTTCGTTAAAAGATGCGGTGTTTTTAAAAATTTACATAACTTATTTATATGCAATTTTACAGTTTTTTCTTAAATTTGTTCGTTAGTTTCTTAAAAAATTATTACGGGTTGTTTTCTAAAGAATTTTATACTTTATAGAAACCCTTGAAAATTATGACGATATACATAATATTATGAATAGTGCCGATACTATGGCATTTTTAAATAAAAAACATTATTTCTCGAATTTTCAGCTTTTCCGAAAAGTCGGTTTGATTTTCCGAAAACTTTCACTGGACCCAAAGTTGTAGCCCATAAAATTATTCATCCGGAACCTTTCGTTTTAAAGGTACAGCGGTTGCAAAGTCTTAAGAAACAATTATTAAAGTTTTTAACATTTTTTTGGTACAAACTGATTTATAACTTTTAAACGATTGCCTGTAGACAAAAAAATGATTAGGTATAACCAATTTTGTAGAGAATCGCATGCTATATTAAAAAATAAAAAGCTTTGAGGTATTTTACAATAAAATTAATATCTTTGGCGACAGAGCCTTTTAAATGCAGAAGTGTAATAAAATCAAGTAAGCATTGATATCTGCTTAGCATTTGATTTTAGGAAAAAGTTTTACTTGAAATGTTTTTTAGAAAAAGGGCTTCTATCACCACTTAAAATATTTGCACCGATAACGGCGACACCCCGTGTATCCTCACTTTTTGTTTTGTATAGGAACTTGTTCTTGAACTGTTTTTGAGACAAATATCTGATTTTTGCAATTATCATAAGTCATTTATAAAACGAACTTTTATAATCTACACAAGTTTTTTCTGAAGACTCAAGGAAATTTACGAGTTGAACTTCATTAATATTGAAACACCGAAACAATATTAAAACAAATTTGATTTCTTGCGTAACAGACAAAACGCGAAGCAACTGATATCTGCCACCACTTGCCTCATTTAAATTTTAAATCAGAAGAAGATTGAGGAAGTGCGTGTAAATTTTGCCAAAATGTGCGCGCCCTAAATTAATTTAAGTGTGAGCTGATAATCTCTGAAATAATGTAAATTTCCTTAAAACTGTTAGCTTGTGTTTGACCTGTTCTTCATTTTGTACGTATCGCCATCCGTAATCCTTAAAAGACTGCAGGAATATCGATTAAGAGTGTCCTATACCGCAGTCATTAGTGCCATATCAGCACTTATTTAGGGCGAATATCAGGCAAATCAGTGTTTAATAGAAGTGTCTAAGAAATTTCCTGATATATTCACTGCTGTCCGGTGCAGATAATCGAAGTGCCATTATCTCAGAATTTCCAGGTTCTACTCGTTTGGGCAAACCCTTTCGTTTAGCAGCCGATGATATTGATTGAATTTATGTTAAGTGGTGCGGTAGGAAGCGCACTTATGATTGCACGTAATGGCTTGTCAGCTTCTTTGCTACGCGGCCCTTGTGAAGTTTGCTACAGACCTTACAAAGTACTGTCATCAATATAAGTCACTCTTTAAACTTCTAATTTTCTTTTGAACTTCGTTACAAGTTTAATTGAATTAGTTAAGTCAGACTTGCAACTTTAATTATTAGCATGTGCAGATAAAATTGCTGAGAGGTATGTAAATTACAACAAGATTTTACGTTGGCGAAAGCAAATCTAAGCTGAAAACGGGAAAATGTACATACAGGCTGTAAAAAAAGTAAAAAATGTAAGAGAATATTTACTGGGCGGGACTTTTGTCTCTTTTAGCTGGAAACATTAATCATTTGCGAAAAATGGTTTTAACAAGATGGTGATACGGCCCACACATCTCTTGAAATATGATAATTTTAAGAGTTTTTTACCGATTGCCTTATTTTAAGATTTGTAGATACGCTGTGGCTTGCCAAAACGCCCGATTTCACAACACCGGACTACTTTTGCGGAGTAATTAAGGAGGGTTTATATTGATAAGCTTAACAGTTTGAATGAGTTAAAACAAAACACTACCAAAGAAATAAACAATAATCCGTCTAAGTTATAAACGACGTAAAAATGGAAAGAGCACAAACTGTTGAACAATCGCAATGCGCCCGTTTAATATACAGGGTGGTCCACTTTTTTGTAGCAGGACTTTAACAGTCGATATGAAAACTTATTTTAAAGCGAATATTCCCTATCAACATGGGTCCATAAACGCTTCATTTTAAAGATACAGGGTGTTGAAATTTTAGAAAAAATATCGATAATTTTAAACAGTTTCCTAACCAGTAGATATATTTAAACCAAATATGGTATACAGCACCACCTTATAAGTTACCACATTCGGTGAGAATGTCAAGCTTCAAAAGCAACCAGTGGCGGAGTTGTGAGGGTTCAATTACAATAAATCAATCTGGAACTGGTTTTTGGGTAAAACATTTTATTAAAAAAAAGAAAATATAGACTTTTCTTCGTATCTACCACCCTTTGGTGCGGAATTTGATTTATTTTACTATTCTCGCCACAAATTTGGTCATAAGTTCGATTTAAAAATATTGCGAAAAGCAGAAAATTGCAGATTGCAGAGTTAATGCTCATTAATCGTTAATTTAACGGAACTTCTTCTCTCATTATTAGCATGTTCTGTTATTAAAAACTGTAAAAATTGTAATTATTTCTTTATTTCGAATGTTAGCGATGATTTTAGATCGAACTTATGAGCAAATTTTTCGCGAGAATAGTAAAATAAATCATATTTCTCGCCAAATGGTGGTAGATACGAAGCAAAGTCTAGAGAAACTTTTTGTTTATAATAACCTACCTAAAAACAAGTTCCAGATTGATTTAGAACAGGGCCGTCGTAGTTTTTTATTAAGTTTATTGTAACTGAACCCCCACAACTCCGCCACTGGTTGCTTTTGGGGCTTGACAGCAAATACTAAACGTCGACATAAAAAAGTGACCGCCCTTCGCGTCCTCTAATTGTAACTGCTTGATTATAATTAAAGCCCAATTTTTTATGTCGACGTTTATTATTTGTTTTTATTTTCATTAAAAATTAATTTTTATTATCTACATTTGCATTGATAGTTATAGTATAATTTTTAAGATTTGATCGTTTTTTGTTATCTATGTTAAATAGAATGTTTGCTATAATTTGAATATGTACAGGGTGGTCCAAATTCGATGGGATTGCATGGGTATCTCGCTTAATAAGCAAGATAGAGAAACGGTTAAATTACCAAAAATGGGCAGTTTTCTGGGAAAAACTCAAAACAATTGTCAAATATATTTTATCATTTTCTGTTTTTCTTGATTTTTTTTGTTTTCACAGCCTACTTTTTGCTTTTCATCTTTAAAAAAATTGAAAAACCTTTGTAACTTACGTAATATTAAAAATAAATACATAAACCCCTATATATTTGAAATAAGAAAAAATAAGGAATTTAAATAGGCTATAGCCAACTATACCTTCTATTTAAAAAAAGGCAAGTTTGTGTCATAACTTTTTAACGACGAGCGCAAAAATTTTTTTTTTTAGTGTAATCAAACTAAACTTAAAAATATCTAAAAATATTGTTAATAAACTTTTTCGACATTTACAACAATAACGGAGATATGACACATTATTCATATGGCAAAAAAACAGTTTTTCTCTAATATCTCAAAAACCGGAAATGATAGAATATTTTTGAAAACGGTTCTGAGTATGCCCCAAAAAACTGCACATTTTTGGTAATTTAACCGTTTCTCTATCTTGCCTAGTAAGCGAGATACCCATGCAATCCCATCGAATTTGGACCACACTGTATGCATACTTTTTTAATACATGGTCAGATTCAGAATTAAATTCTCTATCCGAGTCTACAAAAAAATGTATACTATGTATTTTAAATAAAAACAACTGCCTATCGCGGATTTGACAGACGTCATCGTAGAGATAACAAATGCACATCATTTTAATAGAAAATTTGTCGCTGTTTTCAAATTTATAAGGTTTATTGGGATTATTTTCAATAATTAAAAAGTTATTGGTGTAAGACAGTCAAACTGAATCACCTGGTATATCATTGAAAATGGTATTATCAAAAAAAAGTTGTATTATATGTATTATTATCTTAGATAATGCCTGTTTTCAATTTCACACAAATTGTTTGTGATAGTCATAGAGTAATATTGGAGTTGTCATAATCACCATGAGTTCATTGTTTATTTTATTTCAAACGCTGCTTTTATATTTTTTGCAGTCCGCTGCTATCCCCAGGAGTTTGTAAAACTTTTACAGGTTTTCTCTTAAGAATTTCTGCTTTTTGCTTTAACTCAATCCAGTTTACAGTAAGTCTATTTCTAGTGTTGTCCTTTTTATGCGATGACTAAGAAATTTATAACAATAATTCATTTTCATTTATTTGGGTTTCACAAGCACTTCTTAAATTTATTACTTTCGCCATACGTAGTATGAAGAAAGTATTGTTTTTGTTTCGTTCTTAAACAACACAATGCGACATATGCATGAGATATTTCAAATAAAATAGTGATCTTAATGGAGTTTCTTTTTAGTTTTATTAGGATATGTAGCATTGATTGTTTTAGATTAATTGTATTGGGTTAAATGCATCCCTGATTCCAAATATTCTTGAACTTTGTGGCAGATGTTTACTCAGTCGCGATTTATCTATTTTGCTGACCAAATATATACACCCAATATTCTGTAATCCTTGAATGTGTGAGCGAAATTATAATAGAATAAAGAATAAGCAGTCTGAAGAGTGATGGGCATGAAATGCTCCTTGTTTATTGTAATAACAATTAAGTAATTAAATTCAATTTGTTTTAAATAAAAAAAATATTGCAATTAAAATAAGTATTCAACTTTCTCAGCGACCAAAAAGTCAACCCAGTCAGTGGGCCATTACGCGGGTCACTTTTAGGACATTGATGTTAGACCGAGCTTTCTAATGTTGCTGCATTTGGAAATATGATTTTTTGCTTAACGGGCATACCGATAAAGGGTTTAAATTAGTTGCAACAATTATAGTTTTTTTTTTTAATTACAAGAAGACGTACAAATTACGTATGGGTATCTGGTCTAAAAAACGGAACATTGATTTTGCTAGTGCTACTACCATGGTAAGTCTTATGGTAGGACAACGAACAAACCCATCAATCTAGAACCTAGTACGTATTGGAAAGTTGCGAAACTATTAGTATCTTTTAAAGCTCGAGCAAGTTTTGCGAAAATATTTAGCATTTTCGGGACGCGCTTTAACCCAGATGGAGATGCAGTTAACGCTACCTCTATCCCAGTGGGCGTGGTGTTGCTTAGCAGCGGCCGTTGAGGGGTAGAATGCTCCGACGCGCCAGTGTCACAACAGCTTTCGAAAGGAAAGCTCTCTAGATGACTTTCGTACGTGTTAGATAGACATTCGATCCTCGTTTGATGATAAGTGATTTATTTCATGAACATTTTGTGCAACTACTGATGTAAGTTACCTTATCGCTGTCTTAAATTTAGTTTCGTGTAAACTGACCTATAAATATGGGTAACAGGTGGCTCTATTTCGCGTTCAGCTTGTATCCGGTGGAAAATTGCGGAAAATAAACTTAAAATTTGAGATAGCGGTGGTGATTTTACGCAGGAAGACAAAATTAAAGAGTTAGTTGTCATTATTGTCTATATTGTTGCATTCGGTATAAATAAAATATCTCCTTTATCGAGTTTTCATCTGAACGTGTTGATGGAAAATCGTTGTAAGTGCGTAATGCCAAATAAAAAAGTCCGGGAAATCCGATAGTCCGTTATATCCTGGAAGGTTTTTTCGTGGTGCGTTCTATATTTCTCATCATTGTTTAACGTTTCAGATGTGTTTGGAATTATATTAGACTTGAATCCATCAAGTCCCTGATTTAATAAAAATATTTAAATTAGGTGCCATTTGAAAATTACGTTTAATTTTATGATTACCATGATTGCTTGTTACTGTGACATTTTTAATAAATTTTTTTGACTCGAAATTTATATCTACGAATGGTCGCACGTACAATAAAGGATAGTTAGTTAATTAAATAAGGGCATTATGATGGTGTGGTACAATCTTGAAACATTAAGACACATTATAGTTTCGTAAATGCATAATGAACAAAACATCATTATTTACATCATGTACTATTTAATATGATAAATAATATAATATATGGATAATATTAAATTAAAAAAGTTGAAAATTTATTTCAAAATTTTAAGTTTTAATTAATTCATTCATTGGTTAATTATGCACTGATTCTAGGTAAATAAGTTTAGTTCTTACAAATTATAAATTTTCAAAGTTTTAAGGAAAACTGCAGAATTTTAAATAGAAATTACTTTAAGTCATTATCAACCCTCATGAATAATTTTTGCTCACTATACGCATCTAAAAGACAGCTGTTATAATTTTTCGCCCAATTTTTTTTACCGTTTATTACTTTTTTTAATAGATCCTGAATTTTGTGATAACGTGACCCAGTACCTAAAGTTTAATTAAGTATTAATTTCGATCATTAACTAACTACATTCGAACTCTATTATATCTTCGTTTGTTATCAACTGACGCTAACACTTTATTGCATATTGGAAAAGAGATATGAAATGTTCATTCTGCATTAGTTTACATATATTTTGAAATAATACTCCTATACAAAAACTAAAAGAGCAAAATAACCAATAAGTTTGTAATATAACTTGTGTGTTTTTTTAAAGACATTTTGCAGTTAAGTAGTTGCTTGGCTGCAATGTTTAAAGCTAACGTAAAATTAATTTTCAGAATTTTCGTGTTATAAACTTGAGACTTTTTTAATAAATAAAATTTCAAAGGTCAGCAGTAAATGTGCTAAAATAAACTTTAAACTACTAACATAAATTTTCAGATATGAAGGTGTAGCAAGGCTAGACCGGAATCAAATATGTTTGTTTATGAATACATCCGTGATCCGTAAACATGACACTATATTTAATTTCCATGAACTCTAAATTTTTAACGTCATTATATTAGAAAACAGCAGGATCGCGACGAAGTAAGCAATTGTGAATGGAAAAAATTTACAAACCGATAACTGTATAAAACAGACAACATCAACAATTTCATTTTGTTTTAATTACCTTTACTTTATTCGAGAAACATTAATTAAATAACTGTAAATACTTATGTTAGTATCTTCGCATTATTTGATTTCTCAGCAAAGATAATTGATTGTTCGAAATTTTGCTATAAAGTGAAAATACACGCTATCTAATAAAAAAAAAAGTTAACTGTAGAACGTGATTTGTAAAAATCTAAAATTGTAATAGTTTCTTGTAAAACAAAGTTAGTTGTTTATGAATAAAGGTGGCACTAAGAGATGTTTCAGTTACTTTTTTAAAGTCTTTTTTGTGTCGGGTTATTATCAAACTTGTATCATAATAATCGCTTCTTTGAGTTTCACACAGCTTGTTATTTTAAAATCATTCCAGACAAACAAAAACCGAACCTGTAATCCAATAAGCGTAAAATCAAAGTTTTCTAGTAAATTCGCGTTGCAGATTTTAACTGTAAAACAAATTTGTGTGATTTTGTAGCTAGCGTTATCTGACACTCGTAGGTATTCAGTGGACACTCCTTTTGCTTGTAAAGTACTCCAGTGGCTATTCAGTAACCACTGATGCTACGTTTTTTAACAAATTTTATTCCGTGCAAAAGGTTGATTCTAATAACAATTTTGTGCTTTGAATTTTATCGAGTGTTGTGCTTCTAGGGGTCGTCATCTGAGACTGGTGTTATCGTTGCGAATATATTTTTTTAAATTAAAAGTTAAAATGCTAATGTTCATAATTATTTTAAGTATTCTTTCGGAAAGCGAATAACCATGATGCTTAGCATGATGTTTTTTTGAAATTGATTACTGCTTACAAATTGCTTGATCTTTTCATTTCAAAAATGTTGCAAATGTGAAATAATAACGTTCGATTGCATACAAGTTTTACCTGGGATTAACTCGGCGGTTAATCCACGTTAACCCTAGAACTAGACAAAAAAAATACACCTGAAATTGTAGACAGTAGGTATATTCCATTGTATATGCTAAATAATCTAATTATTTAAGTGACTTTTTTAGTAATATAAATAACCCTTATTGAAAATCACCTACCTTTTGGGAAAGGATCTCTTGTTCATTTAGACAAGGCTCGCATCATGTCATCAATTGCAGTCATATTGGTTTTAAAATTTTAATTTAAGACTATTATTTATTTATTTTACAGTTCTTGCCAAAAAAAATTGTGCCATATTTCCTACTCATTTTGTAGATATGATTTTTTTTAGTCGGTGTAACCAAAATAGTCTATTGTTTATACTATACAACCTTAGATATCTTAATTTATATTTTAGTGGTGCACTGTTTATGTGAGTCACGATTTTTTTATTTGTTTTTATTTCTGAAAGTCATAAAATTTATGTTTAATTCAGTAATTGCTACAGTTTTGTTTATATGGAAATATATTTTTAACACGGCGTGTTTGTATAATGTTCATTTCTGTGTGTTTAATATTTGTGCGGTTGCAGTTCTGTAAATCCAATAACTTTATTTAAAAATATAAAATGTAGGTATTTAAAACGAGATTAAACGTAGGGAACTTGTATGAAGTGAATGTTCTCTCGTTTTGTTCCCATTATTTTTAAATTGCTAATAGCAAAAGCAAGTAATTTTTGCAAACCGTAATTTATTACTTGTCGTTTGTATTTGTGTTTTTTTAGCGACTGCGTTGTTTTTTTTGTGTCTGTTTCGGCAAATCATGCTAACTTGCTTAAACAAAGAAGACTTTCGACATCTACTTCGTGTTTACAGTGAAACCAAACTTCCCTGTTTTTTTTTTTAAGCAACTGGGTACTTTAAATGTTAGCTCTCGTTTAATTTTTTTTTTTTAGATGACCAACAATTAAGTTTAAAGTTATAGCTAAAATATTATAAAAAATAAACTGTGTCCAGCAATTACTTTCGCCATATATGGTAGAAGTATGTATTTTCGTATGTGTGATTGCGTATTTGTGGGTATAAAAAGTTTAAAATGCCGTTCCAGGCGTTATAATTAACCTAAATTTTGTAAATGCCGTTTCATGCAAGTGTTTATGACTTATGAACAACCACAGCTTTAAGAGTTAATTTTTTTAAATTATAAATTTTTGTGATCTTTTCGTAACCTTAAATTTAACAAAAAAAAGCGCTTTTATAGACCCCCACATAGACTGCTATACTACACGAACAATTTGTGTATTACCGTTTTTATGTAGTTTTGAATGAACGTTACAACTTTATAAGTCATTGCAAAAAGAGTCAAACAAAACGCTTTTAGGAAACCTTAAAACGTGTTATATTCGTCAAAAACGCAATTCAAACATTTTCGCGATTACCTATACTTTTTTCATATTTGTTTGGCCAAGGTAAACAATAAATGAATACTGTATAAGGACAGTTTGTTAAAATTACTATCTTGTAATCTATAAGAAATCTTTTTTAGAGAAAAACTAGTCTGGTCTTAAGATATCAGTTCATAGGTAATTTTATTAATTAATTTATTTACCGTATTTATTAATTACATGCACAGTCGCAGCAACGATAAATGACCCTTTGCTACAATGTTCATTTAATATAGATTTAGTTGAATAATATAATCTTTAAATCAAATTTTTTAAATTGTTCTATTAAATAAAGCTCATTCATACGAAAGCTTTTATGTTTAAAAAATTTGATACATTTTCCAATTATTTTTTAATTATACTTCCAATTTTTGTATATTAAAAAAAAAACGATATAAAAGGGGCTCTGAATGTAATTTGATTTTCATGCTTCTGTACTAAACGTAACTTAAAAACGCCGACTTAAAAATATCGGACACAGACGTGATGCAAAACTTAAACGAACAAAAGTGTATATGTATTGTCAAAATTGATATTTTAGTGCATTTTTATCGCTCGAATGGGAAATGAATTTTATTGCAAAGTTGCTGTAATATAAAATAAGAAATTCAAGCAGTTTTCGCTTAGCTCATTTAATAGGCAATTGTTCACGCTAATTTGATTCTGCTCCATTGAGTTTTAAGTTGTCCAATTAACGGTCGCATGATAACTCGAATTTTATGCTTTATGAAGGGAAAAATACAATGCAGAAAAACTCGGTCGTATATAGATATGGCATTCTGTTTGTGAACATTTTTATTGTGACTTGTTATTGAACGTCTAAACTCACATTTTATTGAACAACAATTCATCTGTGTTGTAAAATTCACATGCTCAATCGTTTTTCTACTTTTTGTATTTATTACATTTTATATTGTTCCCGTTAGTACATTTTTTACATGAAGTAAATATCTTCTGTGCGGTTTTAATATGTTAAGACTATATTTTATTTATCATTTTTTGTAATGTACGTATATACAAAAGATTAATGGCTTCACGACCAACGTCTTTCGTTAAATGTGGTCAAAATTGCTTTCCCATGTAACAGGATTTAAAGATTTTTCTTCTCTGAAGTAAATAAATTGAAAAGTATTATTTGCTGTAGTTGTAGTATTTTACACCTTTATTGATTAAGCAGATACATAATACATGACCGATCATTATTTTGTAAATTTTTGTTTGTCCATAGCTATGGTTATTCGGTAAGGTGCTTTAGTTATTGGATATTGGCGCGTTAAATTTCTTTTTTTTTCTATGACCACTATTGTAAGTGACTATTACTGTACTGCCTGCATGCACAGTAAGTGGGTCTTTACGCACGGTCAGCAAAAGCAGTTTTTTTTTTGAAATTATCATAGTAGGCTCACGTCAAACCCATCCTGCGTGCATAGCTAGTTTGTATTTACGCACGGTAAGCAAAAAGCACACTTTTCTAGAAATGTCGAAGTAGACTCACGTCAAACTTGACAGTTAACAGCGCAGTTAGCAGCGCAGCAACACGAGTGTTTACTACTAGCCAAAAAACTGATAAAATCGTATGAATTATGTAATCGTATGGTACAAATAATAATAAAAATAATAATGTAAGTATTACAAGTTAAAACTCGAATAAAAATAATGTAATGTTTTAAATAATAACTACTAGTTAATATTATAAAAATAGTAACATTAATATCATTTTTATATATTTTAATTTATGTTTTCGTTTACTATACAGGGGGATTGAAATTCCAGTTTAAGCATAGTCTCGCTTATTATAGTAGCTAGAGAATAGGTTTAAATTTGGCAAATTTTGTGCTCAATAATAATCTGAAGAGAAATTGGAAATATCTCAAACGGTAGGTATCCGAGAAAATTGGGAAAAACCGAAAAATACGATTTTTGAAAATCGTCCATAACTTCTTTGAATTATAAAATACTTCAAATGTGTAAAAACATTGCTAAAGCAACTTTTTAAACCGAATCGGATGGTCGTCACAAATTTTTCCTAGATCGATTCGTTTTTGTGTTGGGACAATCAGTTTTAATTTTTCTTATGGGCGCAATTTTTGCTATTTACATAATCTAATAGCATTTATTTTTCTGAATTCATTGATGGTATTTTGCTTCTTTATTCATTGTCACATTTAAAAAAAAGGGTTTTAAACAAAAACCATTATAAATCAGGTAGGCCGGTCATTGTAGTTTATGTTGTTTCCTTGTCAACCAATCAACAAACTGAAATTTTTGAAAGCCTATTACTTGACACATTAATAAATTCGTAAAAATTCACTTTTTCTACTTATGTACATATATGAAAGTTGTCATTTTCTCACTGCCTACTCTACATGAATGTTTTACTTTTTTACACTATTGGCGAAAGTTAATTTTTATACGCCCGCCATTGAAAGACTGATTTTCTAACTGTCAACTCGTGACAGAAACTTGAAGTTGGCCGATGAGCGTGCAGAAAAACTTTATTGCCGCTCTAGAGCGGAAAGTAAATCTACGAATTGAAAGGTTTAATGAATAAACTTCACAACATTTGACAAATGTACTTATTAGGTACCTTACAAAAAATAGTGAACAAAACAAGTTTCGTTGTGATTTTTCACGCGTTCAAGCACAAAAGTGTCACTTTCCGCTCTTAATACACAAAGTACTATTTCGCCACTAGTGGCGAAAATAATGTCAATGTCAATGTCAATGTCAATGTCAAAATCAAATTGTAAAATTTACGAATTTTTTTAGCTTAAACTCATAAACTAAAATTGCATTAATATCCTTATCAAATAATTTAATTTTAATGTACCATTTTATACAAAAGCCTAAGAATGGTAGAAAAATTAATTGTAAATGTATTTCGATTGCAGGTTATAATTTTATTTCTGTCAATGTCAGTGTGGAGGTGTCGCTATGGAAATGAAATTATTAATTAATACTTTACCTATACATAACTAGCTGATTGACCCGGCGTTGCACGGGTGATTACAATTCTCGTTTATCAATCACAGACTACTCGCGCTCCGCGCTCGCGCTCGGCGGACGTTCCCAGATTATCAATCACAGACTACTCGCGCTGCGCGCTCGCGCTCGGCGGACGTTCTCGGCCGTTCTCTATACCGTCTATACTACGTTTAATCCGTTGGGTCCTAAATAGCAACTGTGCAAAATTTGGTCCCGATCGGTCAACGGACCTAGGATTCTATAGCGAACAAACAAACAAACACAAACACACAAACAAGCTCTTTTATATATAGATAATACTCATTTAGTTCGTTTATATTAACTTTCGTTCTATAATATAATTTTAAATTCGTAGAAAAAATAGCATTTACGACTCGAGATGAAATCAGTTTTTTTCGTTCGTGAGAATTGCTCACTCGCCGCTTTGCGGCTCGTGAATAAATCTCACCTCACGAAAAAAATTGGACTTTCATCTCTTGTTGTAAAATATACTATTAATAACAAAAAAAAACGCGATATGCTGCGAATTTTTTATTCATTGAATAGGGATTCTATATTGTCACGTCAACGACATGCAGAAACATATCCATAAAGAAGACAACCCTCGCACACATATTTTTGTACGTTGAACATAAACTTAAGTTAATATGGGCTTTTGCCAAACTTAGAGAAAAATATGGTGGAAATGTTTCAGATGACAAAAAAAAAATTTTTTATTGCAAACATATACGGAAAAAAACACTATTTTTGTACATTAAACCCAAACTTAAGTAAAATTGTATAAAGATCACTACTTTATACAATTTTACGGATAACAAAACTTAAAGAACGGTATAAAAAATTCGCAGCATATCGCGTTTCTCTTCGTTATTAAAGTTCATTTCTTGCAATGTGAAGTAATAGGCTTTCAAAACTTCAAGTTTGTTGATTGGTTGTCATAAACTACAACGACCGGCCTACCTGATTTATAATGGTTTTTGTTTAAAACCGTTTTTTTTTTAAATTTGGCAATGAATAAAGAAGCAAAATACCATGCGTGATACATCAATGAATTCAGAAAAGTAAATGCTATTAGATTATGTAAATAGCAAAAATTGCGCCCATTAGAAAAAATAAAGCTGGTTGTCCCAAAACAAAAACGAATCGACCAAGGAAAAATTTTTCACCAACATCCGATTTGGCTTAAAAAGTTGCTTGGGCAATGTTTTTACACATTTTAAAGTATTTTATAATCCAAAGGAATTATAGACGATTTTCAAAAATCGTGTTTTCCGGTTTTTCCTAAGTTTCTCGGATACCGTTTAAGATATTTCCAATTTCTCTTCAGATTATTATTAAGCACAAAATTAAACAGCTTTGCCAAATTTAAACCTATACTCTAGCTTTTATAATAAGCGAGATCCCTATGCTTAAACTCGAATTTCAATCACCCTGTATATGCGGTATTTCTTACAGTTTTATCAAAATACTTTTAATTATTGCTACTACTTTTTAATTATTGTTACTACTTTTTAATTATCCTAATAACTAAGCTTGCCACTTCTTCTCAAAATTCATTATTTTGTACATAGCTACTAGGGTTTCTTTCCCGGGATCCCGGGATCCCGGGTTCCCGGGATCCCGGTCCATTTTAAGCTATTTTATATTTCCCGGGAAATGCTTTTTGTCCCGGGAATTCCCGGGATTTTAAAAAAGTGTTATTTTCGTTTATTTTGTGCTAAGATCTTTGTAATACTATCATAACTTATCAGAATTTTATACTTAAAATATCTTTACTAACAGTAAATTATGGAAAAACTTAATTTTTATTTCAAAATAATTTTTCTCTTTTAGTATGGCGCAAAGAAGCCCGGTCTACATGACAAAGTTAATATCTTCAAAATACTTTTACAGTTTTATTTTTGTGTACCCTGATAATTCAAAGCAAAATAGCTTATAAATGAAATTTTATTGATGAGAACGATGTTTCTTTGGTGCTAGATGCTCTTAAGACAATTTCACCTACGTCAATAGAGACTGAGAGCATTTTATGCAGCAGGACTTTTTCTTATAAATTAAGAAAAATACTAATTGACTGAAGCACAGATCACCTTTGTTTTCTTAAATCACATTACAAAAATTCATTTTAAAAATTATATTATTGTATTCATAAATATGAAATTGCAATATAAAGGGTATAATTCCCAAATGTATGATTCTCTCACCAATATTATTGAATTATTTATAATAATCATGGAGCAAAATGTATTACATATTACATATATGACTTGGAGTTGTTTTTAATAAACCGTTCCCTTAATTTTTTGGGTTATTTATTTAAAAATATATTGACATAATTTATTACATCCCGGGATCCCGGGAAATCCCGGGACAAAGGCCGATTTCTTCCCGGAATCCCGGGACAAGCAAAATTGTCAAATATGAGAAACCCTAATAGCTACCTTTTTGTGCATTACATATAAAGTTAAAAACAGAATAACTGATTAAGATCCAAAAAATATCCCAACGCAAAATTTGTTGATTTTCTACGATATATCACAATTTCAAAGAAATTCTGATTATTTACATGACTAGTTAGGTAATTTTAATTTCACGTCTAATTATTCATCAGACCATTAAACCGTTCACGCAAACGTAAAGGATAAATTCAAAATTATCATAATTGCTTTGCTGTATTTGTTGTAATTTTGATCATGCTCCCGGATATGACCTTTTCGTCTATCGTTGTTTGGAATGAATATCCTTCGTGGTCTTCTAAAGGGTTTGAACATGTAAATATCCGATGGGGATAATTCTAGACTATGAAGTAAACGAAGTAATACCTTCAAACGAGTATATATTGAAGGGGTGGCGGACGAAATTCAGACGCTGAGGACGAGTTTGCATGTGAATGCATATTTACTTTGATATTTCACAGCTTCTAAAAATTCTACACTTTGTTTTCGCTTAACATAAAATAAATGGATTGCTTATAATGAGTATTCTATCGGTATAGATGAGATCTTACTGTGAATGCAATATTAAACCGCGTTTCCATTTTGCGCTAATGCTTGGGGTTGTTTCATTGTTAGTGACCCCCGGAGACTCTATTTTACGTTTTGTCGTTTGCACTTCAGATCCATTTAGAGTATTTATGTTTCATTGCACGTGATAATTCACTTAAGAAAGCTTTCTTTGTTTTCTCTTACTTTGCAGTGTCTGAAAACGTTTATTCCTTATAACATATCGGTAGTTCTCACAATTTTTAATCTTTTTGGCATTTATTTAAAAACTAATAAGAGGGACCATTACTTTCTTTAAATAACAATGACACGTGGGTTAATTACGTGGCATAAAAATACTTCTTCATCAGGTTAAAAATTTCTTTTTTTATATAATCACCTTCAAACTTTTTGGCGTTTTTCGAGAGATGTTTCAACCTAATTACGCCCTCTTTGTAGAACGATTGGCCATTTACAGCTACTATGACTTACCTATTTGTTAAGTTGTTTATCCTGCTAAGAGATTTTCATGTCTTGAAAGATAATAGTCAGGCAACTAAATCTAGAGAATACGGTGTAAGGGAAATCAATTTGAAGTCCAGTGCTCAGATTAAGAAAGTTGCAATTCAGGATGAGTACGCCGCTGCATTGTGATGTAAGAGCATATCTTTTGCCAAACCCGGTCTTTGTTCAATAATTTTTGTTTCAGGTGGTTCAATAAGATAACGTAGTACTTCCCAGCCTTGCCCTTTGGAAGGTAGTCAATCATGATGATACTTTATGAGTCCTAAAAAATCTGTCGCCGTGACCTTTTCAGCCGAAGCGGCTGCCTCCACCAAAGTCGAAGATTCTCAGCGTTTTCATTTGATTAAATTATTCTTTTTTTTTTGGTATATAGTGATGAACCCGCTTCTCATCTTCAGAGAAAATTCTTGGAATAAATTCACTCGCGTCTGCCAAAAAATCGGTCCCAAAACATCTGGGATCAGGTGTAACTATGGTAGATACTAAATTTAAATTTTAGGTTGTATTATAGAATATAGAAGATACCAAACATCAATATGACAAAACTCGACATTGATTTAAGTCCCATATCTATGTCAGTCTGCGAACTTTTTAATCCACCAACGTATATTAGCGTATACAAAGTTAAGCATTAAAAAATTAAAATAATTTTTTCATATTTTTTATACTACATCAAATGTGTCTCCAACGAATTTCTACTTATGACTTTTAAAATATGTTTTAACATACAATGAAATAGTTTTAATTTTCGCCAAGGGCATGTTGGTTCTATAAAAACCACAAATTGTTTTTCAATGGGTAGGTATATAATTATCAAATAATAGATTAGATTCACAAATCAATAAATTCACTCCTACCCAAGTACATATGAAATCAAATATGTCACCCAAATAAGAAACTTAATCACAAACGAAAAAGAAAATCGACTTAACAAAACTTGATGAGATCATAACGCAGAATAGAAGGTTTTTTTAAACAATACTAAGAATTTTGTTGTAAAGTTGTAGTAAAAAACTTGGTAAGTTTTTTAGTTTTTTTTTTGTGTTATGAAATTGTTGCTTATATTTGAAATTTGTTCGGAGATATCAGCATTAGATATGTTTAAGCTATTTTGTGCAGATTTTCTGCAATTTAAAAATATATAAGCTTCGTGTGGTTTACAAGTTTAAACACACAAGCTTATTAATGTGATGATGATCGCTGTGTATTCATAATCAAGTTTAAACTATCTGTTGTACAATCGTATCAGTGTATTATTAAAAGGTAATTCTTGTTTTAAAAAACTATAAAAAATTTGAAAATTTGTGCCATAAAACTTAACCCTTTCGCCACTGTCGGGACAATATGTCCCAGGAGATTTTATAAATTACTTAGAGTTATAATACGTCCCAAAATTACGTTACAAATGCATGTTGCAGTGTTTTTAAGGTGTATGCATGGTTTATGCGTACTATTTTGCTTATATAGGCAACACGTAATACATAGAAATTAACGGACATCAAAAATTTGAACTGTGTGTGGTAAGTTTGCGTATTTATCCGTTATTTTTTTGGAGTTTTTTGTGTAGACAAGTAAAAATAAAGGTGATATAGTTAGTTTTTGATTAATTGGACGTACGAGGAATATAAGGTACCTAAGTAAAAATATCGTAATTATACTGAAGTAACTAAATATAATTTATATAAAATATTTATGGGAATATATGTCCCAATAGTATTTATAAACGGGACTATATATCCCAACCGTGTTATATCTGTAAAAATATTTTTATTCATTTTCAGTATGAGCTTTGTTTTTTGCTATTTTTACTGCTACTTTCGTTTTCAATAAAGGTTTTTTTGTAAAAAGATTGCAATTATTTCATACTATCGGGACAAATAATCCCACGACAAACTACTATGAGACACATAATCCCACGATAAATTACTACTGGGACATATTATCCCAGGACATTTCAAAGGTCCTAATATATGTAAAAAAAAAAATTGCATTTTTATCATATTTATGACTGTATCTGTTGATACATTTGCCTTGCAATAAAATTTACAAAAAAAACATATTCAGTGGTGAAAGGGTTAAAACTACTGTGGCGGCGACGCTTCTTAGTCGTTTGTTGTTGTACGTTATCACGTACTGGTTCCATGTTCTATGGCAAGATAACTACGCAGACCACAAACCAAAGCACAAAGCAGACATTCGCTCTGTATCCACCCAAAAGTTGATGCGCAATGCAGTGACATAGGTGAAGCAACGGTTGTGAACTAATTTGAAAGTGGTAAAACATTTTTTAATTTTAAATAGGGAATTAGCGTAAGACAATAGTAAACTTTTTAATTTAAAAGTACTAAATACACTGCCAGAAATATCCTCGTTGAAACTTACTACACTTTATAATAAATAAAATGTTGATATCGACTGGTGTGGTTTACACATAAAAATTGATTTAAAAATCTCTTGAGTGCTCTTAATATATCGCAAACAAAACCATTTTTCTTTATTTTCCGTATTATCACGAAAAACTCCTTCAGCGCCAAATAAAAATATATTGAATACCTACTGAATTATTTATTTATAAGGTGCTTATTTATATATTTATTAGTGTGCCTAAAAATATCCTTCATGTTTTATATTTTACTGTTACTTTGATACCATACTTTCGCGTATCGCACATGTAAACTACATAGTTTTCCGGGTTGAAATAGCATCTGATACTTATGACTTAACATTTGAAAAAAGATGTAATTTCCCGTCCGGAAACCTCCGAATCCAGCAATACAGCCAGAAGCGATAGTTCACAGTCGGTGACTGTAAATGTAGTTTTTTTTTATTATATTTTGTGAATTTCACTAATAAGTAGTCGGACGCAATTTTCGTTGGTTTAAGAGGAAGTAAGTCAAATAACCTCGGTAAAAATGGAATAATATGAAATATAAAAGTGGCTGCCGGGTGTAGGGCACTCTACATCCTCGCGAAATCCTTAATGCTGTACACGTTTCACAACCCTTGAGAAGTAATACGCATACGCACCCGGGAATCCTTTTTATCTTGAAGGATAGCATCGTGTGGGTGAACATATAACTGACGACACAGGGGAAACATAATCAGACTGCTTTTATATTCGACACTTGCCGAATGCATCAGCGCAAGTTAAATTTTTAACAGCTTTTTGAATACCAGCGACAAACTGGACGAACTCGTCAGTGAGTTGTCGCAGGGGAATACTACAGATTTTAAAATATGTTGTTGGAATCAAGCCAGGGGTGTAAGCTCGTTAGCTAAACTTACCTACCTCGTTTTGCCATAAATGCTATTACAAACTTTTTTTTGTTATACAACGGAGAGCAAATGAATATTTTTGTTTAAATTTTATTGCACAACAAAGCATCTACCTGTAAAAGTCTTCTTCTTTTTGAAAACATTAGGCTCATTGCCTATAACGCTCCTCCACAAAAAATTATTTAAATTAAAAGCGGCCATTTTGAATAATATTTAAGCTTTTGTTTTTATAAGCTATAAAGGAACAACATAAAGTAATAACTCAAATGTTACCTACTTAAAACGTTTGACTTTATCCTGAATACATTTTTGTGAACGTTTTGGTCCCTTATTAGTACAATTACGAATAACAACCACTGGAAAGCTGGTCGCTGAAGCACTCAAAGCTGTTTTTAATGATACAACACCAAATTGTCTTTTAATTCATACCGTACTTTTTAAAATGGACTAAATTTGTAATCGAGAAGATCTAGGACTGGATGATGTGAAATATTTTTTTTTAATGGTGTTTGTATGCTGGTCTTCGATATGACCCCATTTAAGATTACTTTTGATAATACGGGACGAAGATATTGGGAAAATTTTCATTTCACGTGTAGTTTTTTGTTTTGACGAATTTCTACTAAAACGGCGCTTTAACTAAGAGAACACTTAGAGGACGACGCCTTTTACGATATCTAACTTATAAGATATCCTCAAATCATGCTACTTAAATTCTAGTACCTAACTTGAAACGCTTTGCCAATGTGAACCTAATATTAGTTGACTGGGAGTTGACTTAAAGCTAACGTTTAAGCGTCTTTCAAGTTTCAAGTAAAGTAGAGAATCTTTAATCTTTTTACAGGCAACTTAAATAATGTGATTGTTTTTTTTTTTTTTTTAATACAAATTTTACACAACTGGATGACGTTTGTAAAATGTCAATCATGAGTAAGTGAAACGTGAAAAAGTTGATAAATTTCTTAAAATAAATGAAAGTTACGATGTCCTGTGGTACACATAAAATAACAAATATCGCGAAAAGTATGCATGAACATCCTCAACGCAATTTTAAATCTTTAAATATAAACATAAACTTGAACTGACTTGAACTCCAGTCACTTGAATTCAAGCGACTTGCATTTAAGTAAGTGGACTAAAGAGAACGAGGATTATCGGTAGCTTTACACACAAACATCCGGCTAATTCAAGAAGTTTTAAATTACTGAAAATTTTGTCAGGATACTTACTAATTTTATGCAGTGTAATTACTGCAATTCTTTTTTTTTGTCGCCTCACAACATTGTAGTAAATAAATTTTGGACCGAATTTGGCAGAACTTTTTTATGTTTTAAGCATCGTATTGACAGTTATTGATACTAGACGTTCAGGTTAGACTCACGTTAAACTATAAAAACAAAGCCATTTTTTGTATTTATCACAAGACTAGGTAAATAAAATAAATCTAAACCTGTTAATTCATAGCTTTTTACTTCACAATAAATTTGCATTGCCTTAAATAAAAAACAATAAACATAAGCTCTAATGAATATTTGATAATACTGCGCCCTTGTTTTCTTGGAATGAATTAAGCTCATTGTAAACAATTATGGAGGAAAATTACCGAGAGCAAAATGGATAACTTTTTCTTATTGTTTTCTTACTGAAAGCGCTCTGATATTATATATAAACAGGTAAACATCTACGTAGTTGTTTACAAGCAGCCAAAAGGAACAAAGTTGTTTATCCGTTACAATAGCTCGGCAACTTTTTTTTTCTTCTGGTAAGCAAATGCAATTTTTTTTGTTGAAATTTCGGTTTTTTGTTTTGTTAAAATTTCCATAAATATATGAATACATAAATTTTCGTTTCTGTAGACTAATCACTATTTTTAAATTTGATTACTGTTATTATTTTTGTAATAGATATGAACACAATTTCCCAGAGGTCAAAAGCATCTTGATTATTTCGTTAGCTTTTAGGAATAGCTCCAAGCTCCAACATATCCTGTATATTATCAGATTGGATATAAACAGCATACCATAACATTTAAATAAATTCATAATGTTAATTAAGGTAACATTTTTAAAATTGTATTATAAAATGTCGAAGTAAATAAGTGCTAGGAGTATTTATTATATAGATATTAAAATCTTTGGATATTCTGAACGAATACTTCGTAGTATACAGACTACAGCTTTGACACATACGTTCTAATAAATTTCAAAACGTAGTAATTAAAAGCCTGGAGCACCTTCGAAACGTTTAGTTTCAAATCCAAACGTTCATTCGATATTACTGTTTGTTCCGAATAAAACAACCCGTATTTGATTTCGTCGCTGGAATTATAAATTCACCAGAACATAAAACAGGGTTCAGATTAATTGAAAGCGAAGTAATAAAATTTAAATACACACTAAAATCCGATATTTCCAATATAACTGGTTTATGACGTGCAAAAATATGTTTGACGTATTGATCTTTATGTGTCACTTTTACCATAAATATTAAAACAGCTTTATTAAACAGGACACAAAATCATAGCTTAAAAATTTAAATAAACAACGTCGCGAGACTGTAGAATATACAAAATGGGCTTGTAGTAAAAAACTTTGGAATGATGTTTAAATTTTAACCTCAATTTTTTTATAACTAACGAGAAAATTATAAATTTGGTAAACATAGGTTAAACATTCGCATAGCTATTTAAATTGATCCAACCCATCAAGTTTTTATGAGGCGATAGTGATTTTTTTTTTGCTTTTGGGCCCCACATTGGACAGCAATAAATACAATAATTATGAAACTTTTTACAGTTACGCATAGTGTTTGACATTATTAGGACACCTTTTGCATAGATTTGAGATTTGTTTTTAAGTTTTACCTATTTAATTGTTTTCTTATTTTAAACAGAGGCTGTAGTTGGCTGTGACAGAGATTTTTTTCCGTTTCACCATGTTTGGATGTTTAGGTTCCATTAAAGTGGCTTCGAAAACAATACATAAATAAGCTAGCTGTAAGTATATGTTTATACACAAAATAAATTAAAACGTAAGTAATTTAAAATATTTTTTAAATTTAATATTAATTTATGATATTTTATTTACTATTACTATGCAATCTACGTAAAACATGCGTTCAAAGTGTAGCTCTCTCTCATTGAGCAATACAAACTTAAGATATGCACTTTGTAGATACTATTTTTTTTTTTAAAGCATATTTTATATGAATGAAATGTTCTAAAACAGCCAATCTTACAAACACATTTGAACACAATTGATGCAATAAGCTATTTTAAGGACAGTTCAAATTTGAAAGAAAAATGCTTAAAACATTATTATCTACCAAATGCAGGTCTTAGATTTGTATTGCCGAAAAAGAGAGGTCTGCACTTTGAGCGCATGCTATAATTTAAATTAAATAGTGGTAGTTAGTAAAAAACCTTAAATTATTATCAAATGTAAACAAAATTTTGAAATGCTAGCTTATTTATGTAATGTTCTGTTTTTTTTTAGTGGCCACTTTGGTTAAACCTAATAAATACAGTAATATTGTAACAACCCACTTATTTTTAAACATAAGCTTATCAAGCCATACCAGAAAAAAAAACTCTTTCTAATGGCTGCATCGCAAAGTAAAACCAGTATTTAAAACAAGAAAGTAGATGTTAAAACAATAAAAACAAATGAAGATATGTAAAATTTATTTTTCTATGACCACTATTGTAAATGACTATCACTGTACAGCCTGCATGTATATTACCTAAGTGGGTCTTTACGCATAGTAAGCAAAAAGCACAGTTTTTTTTTTTTAGAAATTAGCAAAGTAGGTAGTAGGCTCACGTCAAAGTGTTAAACCGATCCTGCATGCATAGTAAGTAAGTCCTGACGCACGGTAAGCAAAAAGCACACTAGTCTAGAAAAATCAAAGTAGAATTACGTCAAACTTAACAGCGCACGTACAAGCGTGTTTACTATTAGCCAAAAAGCCCTTATAATCGTGTGTATTAGGTGATCGTAGAAAAAGTATGCTACATAGCACGAGTTGTAAAGCGATTATTACGCACTCATGGAAATACGCACTCGCCGTTACGCGTTTCCGTGTACAACTTTTCGGTCGTGGGTAAATATGCTTCTTACAACTCTTGTTATGTAATATACTATAACAAATTCCAAAATTATAGAAAATTATATGTGAAAATAACAAAAACAAATAAGTAAAAGTAAAATTGATTAACAAATTTAAAATACGGGAAAAAATGTCCTGATAGTGTCGAACATTATTTTAATATGATTTCAAATAAGCAAGCTATAAGCCACAAATTGTAAAGTTGTTTTTGTTTTGTTTTGTATCTACAGTGTCAATCAAAAAGTGTGCAACAAATGGAAAATCTTGTTATTAATTACCCAAAAAATTGTTATTGTTAAAAGTTGAAGCATGTTTTAAAACTAATTTTTAAATGAATGAAGGTCCAATAAAAATTCATATGACACTAGACTTTAACGGTTTTAGAAATTTTTGCGAGAGTTAAAGGGGTACAAAAGAAGTTAAGAAGAACAAGTTTTTAAGAATTTTTAAATATTATCTATTTTGATACATGACGTTTAATTTCCAATAAATATTTTTATAGTAATTTTAACATTAAAAATTTTGAAGCCGATAAAATCTGGAGTCATTGAATTTTTTAAAATTTAAAAATTGGATTTTGGTTATGCACAACAATTAATTTATTAGAAATAAAATTATCTGCTAAAACGATAATAAATAACTTTTCTAATTTGTTACAGTCATTTTGAATGTTGAAATAATTTAAAAAATAAAAGTTGGAAATTTAACGTAAAATTTTGTAATAGAACATATTTTTGAATTATAAACAACTTTTTTTGTGTGAACTTTTCTTATATCTCTCAAAATAACGGCACTTTACTTTTGTGAATATTTCTTAAATCGATCAAATTTAGTGTCTTATGAACTTCTTTTAAACTCTTTTTGATCTAAAAATTAGTTTAAGAACATGCACCAACTTTTATTAAGAATAACGTTTTTTGAGAAATTAATAATAAAAAACTTTTTCTTTTGTTGCGGACTTTTTGAATGACACTGTATAGCACAAAATCTATTTTTGTTTCTTAGATTTTTTCGTAGAATAGTTGCTCTGTTTCTTTTACCGTTTACGATAACTGGGACACCCTATATACTCCTAGCTTATTCAAGTGGTAAACTAATTTATATTTTGTAAAGAAACCACTTAAAAAGTTAACATAATATTATGATGTATTTTAAAGAACTGTTACTCGACACATACTTCGGAAGTTCCGAATTTAAGCGTTGAGAGTTTGACTGGCTGTAAATTCTAGTTTATGTTTAGCTCATTACAAAATTCGGATACAGACACATGATACATTAGTGATCGTCAATCGATTTCCTGTTATCGTTAAAATACATAACTAACCGACCGACACAGTTTCAATTGTAACTAATGGCTCACCGCCTTTTTGTAATTTCGTTAATTTGCAATTCCAGGCACTTCCGTCATGTCTAGCTTTCGGATGAATCTCGTTCTTTCAAAAATTAAGCAAGATTATTCGAACTAAAACCAATACAATAATAACCGAGTATATTTTAGCAGTTCATTACCCGGTAAAGTGTTTTGCACGGCATGTTCATCTCTAATTTTCGTACTAATAATCCTTTATGTACCGTCAGTATTGCTATCTCCAGCCATAACTAAATTTTGCAATAAGGGGTTTTAACCTTAACACCCCTACGCGTAGATTAGCGGCAAATGTGAAAACAACACTGCGGCAGCTTTGTGCAAAACCTTTAATTCTTTTAACGCCCACAAATAAGGAGATTTTTGCTTCTGGTAGAGACAATATTTGAGCGCGGAAATAATTCAGTTCCCGGATGAAATAAGATAAATTTATCGTTTAATCCCTCGTCTAAACATAGAGACAGTAAATCCTTCAAATCGCGGTATAACGACTCTGGAAATTTCTACAGAACTCAATTTGCGTGAAGCAATATTGTCGGCCAACTATTAAAACTGTGCGATGAAATCTTATTATGTATGTAGCTACTTTTTTATTCTTTTACTTTGTGTAAAACAAATATTAAAGAAGTACATCTTACAAAATAATTAAACACAAGGCATCTCCAGACAAAAGCAAAAGTAAATACTTTAATTAAATAAAATTTAAATTGCTGCAGACTTTAAAAAGACTCTGGTACTTAGAAAACAATTAGAATTGTCCGACACAAAATAAAACGACCAGTCGCCTGTTTCTTTTACATTACTCAAAAATAATTTTATAAAACTTACTGAGTTACATAAAATTATTGAACCTACCTTACAGGTGGGGCACTATTGGGATGTCATAAACGTCTTTAAAGTTTTTAAATGTTTTCCAAATCCTAGCATTTCTCTCCAGGTTTGAAACACTTTTAAAGTCTTAGTTTATATGATTCGAGAGCTCATAATTATTATTAGTTTTGAGTAAATTATATCAGTTTTAAATTTTTTCGATTTTCTTCTTGAAAAAAGTGCAGAGGCTTTATTTGCACCACCTATTTCAATTTTTTTTTAATTTTAAATTTATTTAACTAATAAAAGAGCAACTTATTATTATCAACGTGTGAATGAAGTTTTAAAAATATTGCATCCATTTAAAAAATATTCAGTTTTCGAAAAAAGTATAGTCTACGCCAGTGGCTCTCAACCGGAGCCGTGTGCTTCCCCCCCCCCAGGGGGTTACAAAAATAAATTTTGAATATGTGTAGCCATATAAATTTATAAGTGGGCCACAGTAATAATATTCAAAAACATGTGCATTGTTTACGTCGCAAATTTTTTCAGTTTTTATCACTTCAATCTCAAAAAGAAGATATAAAAAATGATGACAAAAATATTTATGTTAATCATCTTAAGAATTTATAAAATAACATAGAAACTCGATTTCGGGATATTTTGGTTATGAATGTTTCAGAATGTGTGATCCATTTGAAATAAATGCGTTTGATGTAGAGATAACTCTCCAAGAAATATGATCGAGCTACAAAATTATAGTTCAGCTAAGATTATAGTTAAAAATGATAAAACTAATTTTTGGGTAAATATTCAAACGGAAAACCAATATCCGTAAGTTTGGATATAAGCACAATTGTTTGTTGTATCATTTCCTACATCATATTTGGTTGGATGTGCGTTTAGTCGAGTCCTCCTATTGTTAATCAGATTATTGTTAACATCGATTGAACTTAAGATTGAAGAACATAATGCCTAAGTGTAAATGACATGTGTATCTATTGGTTCCATAGAAATTTAAGTATAAGAATTGTAGACATCTTAGGAAAGCAGTACTAACATGAAACATGGCGATGCATAGCTCCAAGAGTTAATTGTAAACAGCGTATGCGAGTTAAAAAAATCTATCGACAGTTGTTGCCTTCATTTGTGTATAATTTTTTCGGTAAGCCATTCATATCGGGAACATTTAATTATGGTATGTTCAAATCTGAAAAATGCACCGATAGAAACATTTAAATCTTAAATTGTTCAACGCTGGAATCACTCAACGCAGGAATCATGCAACGATGGAACTATGCAACACAGGAATCGTTCATCGCTGGAAAGCTCAAATCTGGAATTCAGAAATTAAGCATTTTTGCTGCCCTCTATTATACAACAGCCAAAGTAAAATATAATTACAGAACACATCGTTTTATATTTTATCTTAACTATTGTACAAAAGAAGATAAAAACGTCGTGTTACTGGTAACTCAAGGGCCACAAATTAGGCCAAAGTTGCGTAATTTTAATGCTTCATCAATTTTTTAAAAAATGTTAAAGAATTGACTAGGTATTATAATTATGCAACTTTGCCCCAATTTGTAGCCCTTGTGTACAATTAACTATACAATAGTTAAGACAAAATATAAAACGAAGTGTTCTGTAATTATGGTATACTTTGGCTGTTGTAATATAGAGGGCTGCAAAAATTCTTAATTTCTGGATTCCAGATTTGAGTTTTCCAGTGATGAACGATTCCCGTGTTGCATAGTTCCATCGTTGCATGATTCCTGCGTTGAGTGATTCCAACGTTGGACGATTCAAGATTTGAATGATTTTACCGGTGCATTTTTCAGATTTGAACATTCCATATTTGAATGTTCCAACGTTTCACACGGCTCTTAATTTTTATCGTCCATATACTAGTAATGAATTAATCTGATGACTGCTGGAACCGCTGACTAACCGTGCGATTAACGATCAGAAACTGTGCTGGAACACGAGATCGATTCTGCGTAATTGATCGTTCATCGGATTGTACGCTACATAACCTTGGGCTTTTACATTTGATGTCAAGGTCGAAATCTTGGTTTTTGTAATAGCAACCGATTCTTTTTTGATTAAATATTCTTGACGTTTCAACCATACCTTCTCGTTTAAAACATCAAGAAGATTTAATTAAAGAAGAAGCGATTGCTAACCCGAAAACCAAGATTGCAACTTTTATTTTCTTTGTTTTCTCTCCAAACAGCCCGAATTCACACGAATCTCGCAAGTTTTCCTTAAAAATTGTATGGATTTAGCCATTTACTTATTGTTTTCTAACGTTTACAAATGGGACAAGCTCACGTGTAAACAAATAAAAGCTAGACTTGAAGTAAAATCAACAAAAAATTTTCGTCGCGATCCGAATACTATTGAAATAATTACCGTTTTACATGCAGTTTCGCACGTAAATAACACCTTTATTAATTAACCACATTCCACAACTTCATTGCGAAGGATATTTTGCAAGAATATCTCCTAATGAATATATTTTGTGATAGGTCTGTATAAATAAGGATTGTTCGTACGAGGGCATTGTTTATCATATAAATTCGTCTGTGAATATGGACACGCTAAGGGTAAACAATAATAACAATACTGTCTTTATACTACGTATAACGAAAGCATTTATTTAACGGTGAGAACAATGCAGGTGTACAAATAAATGACATAATAAAATTTCTGTCACATACATCAAACGTTGCAAAATGCACTCTAAGCTCGGCTTAACTGCTCCTCAGTGTGTTTTTAACTAACAACGTTGTCTCAGCTACGCGTGGATTCCTGAAGATGACAATCCAGTCTAGTACACCTTCTTTTAAGTACGACTATAGGATGGGAAAATGAAGTTGAGCGAGGTCCTTAAAAATGGATTATCAGGTAGCATAAGCTGAAAGGTTTGTAGATCTTCGAAAATTGCAAATAGTTGCAAAGCAGCGAGTTACGAATAAATTTGACAAGATCCTGATTAGATCATTTTAAAATTAAGCTGTTTTGTGATGGATGGGTCCGTATTTTGTATCTTAAAAGCTTATGATTATTAATTAGTTGTGTGAGGCCAAATGTAATCAAAAAGACATTTTGTATCAATATCTAATTATTTTTTGTATGATTTATTATATAAAAAACCTTAGCAATACGCTGAGATAGACTGAGATTGACCGATAATTAACAAACCAAAGGATTGTTTTACAATGTTAAATGTGCCATTTTCTAAAATATCTTTATAATTCCAAGATGGTCCTCATCAGAAATAATATGAGTGACTATCACATCTTAAAAACTCAGAATATTGTGTCAATTTTAATAGCGCTATGCGATAAGGCTAATAAACTTAATTCGGACACCAAATTCCAAATTTTTAAAATAAAATTTAGTCTTAACATTTTTGCAATTTTCTGAATATTTCAGGTTCTAGACACATGCACATTGTTAGTAGTTTAGTTGGCATGTAAAATCATCAATTTGTCTCTAGCGATTTCTGAAATCACCATGTATTGCATAATTGAAAAACTATAGAAACTTCTAGCTGTCGATTTTTGAATTTGTCGATTTAATTTTCATTCATAGGAAAAACTGTTTTAATATTACGTAAACTTGTTACTATCAGGCACATTTATAGTTTTTGTAGAACAAATATTTGTTGATTAATTGCTATGAAATTCCATGATTCCGTTATTTGAATGAGTGCGTTTTCCAATTTTGCCACTTTGTTTGACCTAATTTTTGTCGTTCCGGTTTTTTTTTTTAATTACTAAAAATAACAGACTGGAAAAATGCAAAATAAGAAAATGTATACAGCGTTTGGTAGGTATCACTGCTACAAATTTACAGACTTCTTAAACAGTGTATTTTTACAATGTTTTGTAGTCCAACGTCTTGTAAAAATTAAACTTCTTACCGATTGTTTGACTCTCTTAAAAATAATTTATTTTTTAATAAGCTATCACTTTGTGCTAATTGCCTTAGCCTATGCAAGTTTTGGCTTTAGCTGTAATATTTATTTATGTCCAATTAAGTTTGTTTTAGTTTTTTGACGATATTTTGTAAAATGAAAATGGCATATTTATTATTTTATTGTCGAAAACCGCTCAATAATGAGCATAAATAATCTGGAAACCAGCATCTTTATGGTTTGGGAAAGGCGTCAGCTATAAACTGGACCTGACCCAGTATATTTGAGTAGCTTTTATTTTATTATTTCCATTTTCTTGAACACGTAGCTGTCCCTCTCCCAGCCACTAGTATATTTCTGCCGTAAAATGTGTAATTGGTAATCTTGCTGAACCCGTTTTATTAAATATTCGCAAATAGTTATTTTGCGGGTGTTATATCCATAAATAAATTCTCTGTTTCTTTAGTAACAATTGGAATTTTTAACATTCCTATCTATTTAATTTTTTACAAGATGTATTGGGCAATTTTCAAAATATGATTTATTTCAGTATTATACTCTAAGAAGTAGGTACATATATTTCTACTTCTACGACATATTCCAATTATTTCGGCTTTGTTACTTTAAAAATCCATATTTTTGCGTTCTTGCCTGTTCTGAGTAGTTCCACATTTGTAGTTTCTAAATCCATGAAATTTTCAGTATTCTTTAGTAGCACCATATTTCAAATGATTTTAGTCCAGCTTTTCACTGCCTATAGCAAAGTGTTCTTTCTCTCGCGTCTAACAAGAGATGCCAATTGCAGGAAATCTTCTTTGTTGTAAAAAACACTTGTCTGGCAATTTCTATTTTACAACAATTTATTTTAATTGATCACATTCGTCCATTAATCACGTTCCAGGCATTTGTAGCGCTTTATTCTTACTATTTTTGTACCGTCATTTGGTCCAATTTATTACGTGTTATTTTTGTTCATTTATCTATAATACGCAATGGTAACTGTTTCCGACTAAATTAAAGTAGAGTTTGGAATTAATGTTTTACATAAAAAATTTAGCTACGAAATCAAACAAGAAACTTGTATTTAATGTTAAGCGGGGTACACACGTACAAATATTGCACAAAATACTTTTTTGTGCGATCGTACCATAAACAGCTGTTTGACGGACGCGTTAGCAACCATAAAGTACTGCATTACCGGCCCTATCCTTAGTAACGGCCGTAAAAGTTACTTTTCAGGCCGTTACCCTTAGCAACGGCCGAAAAAGTTACTTTTCAGGCCGTTACCCTTAGCAACGGCCGAAAAAGTAACTTTTACGGCCGTTGCTAAGGAGAGGGCCGGTAATGCAGTACATACGCCGTCATCTGTCAGTGACAGAATGTCACGTAGTTTCTAACCTATAATTTTGAAAATTACTAAAAATTTAAATTGTTTTTAATTCGATCGCACAAAAAATGTAATATGCACCTCGGCCAAAACGTACTTTTTCGGCCTTGTCTGTTTGCTCGGCCAGCAAATAAGACGCGGCCGAAAAAGTTACACTTTTTGGCCTTGATACATAAATAAATAGTGTGACGTCAATATTGTGCAATTTTCAAAAATTTTGCGCAATAATACTGAGATTGAACATTGACAAAATATATATCAATAACTGTGTTAATTGCGCAGTAACTTGAACATTGAACATATGTTTGCGTTCGGCCGTATTGTACAATATCTGCAGTTGATTTGTAGCCTGCACATGTTAAACGTCTCATAACTGTATTTTGTTTTTGGATTTGAGGCGAAATTTTCCTTAACAGTACCTACGTCAAAGGTGTCTTCATCCATCCTTAGGTAGTTCTTGTAGTCGCTCCTTTAACAGTTTCATATCGGAAAATATCTCCCTTTATAAATACCACTCTATTATCCATAATCTTCCATTAATTTTGTTCTTCTTTTTCAGTAACGCTGTTATTTATTAAAGCTTTATTTTTTTCATCGTTTTCACTACACTTATACAATATCAAAATTCAAACATTGAGCGTGTGTATGCATTTATCGCACAAACGGTATTACGCCATATATTGTACAATACATATTGCACAATATACTTGTACATATCTACCCCGCTTTAGTCTTACTGTTTCTTTAGAACGGCAAGCTGTACATGTCGATTTATGTCCCAGTTTTCCTAGAAATTTTATATTTTGACCTCGTATATCGCACTTACATGATTAACGTTGTTATTTAGAAACATTTAACATGCAAACACTGTTTATGTTTCAAGTCTTTTTCTTTCATGCTAATGAAATAGAAATAACGTTCTCATATTTCACTGTGCGATGGCATAATAATGAACAACCCTTAATTAAAATGCATATTGGCAGCAAGCCATGCAATCCTGAGTGCTTAAACGGCGAGAGGTTGGTGATTTTCATATTTAAAAATTCATCAAGAATAATTACGTCATTTCCTGAATTATTTTTATGATCGTTATTAAAGCGTTTATTCTCAGCTTTAAAAATATCCTTTGTCAAGTTTTAATTGCCAGTTTTTGAACGTCACTTTTATACGTTTGTTTTTTATTTTAGCACCTTTTTATTGTTTATTAAATTATAGAAGCAAATTATGATCCAGATTGCAAAAACAAGGTGAACCATTGAAACGATTCACATTTGTTGTAGGTTAGGTTAAAATGATTCTATTGAAGAGCATAAAAGATATATTTTTTTTTACATTCGAAGCAAGCTGGCGTTTGATATGGATAATGACGCTGAATATCGCCGAGCAAATAACTGTGGAGATTGGTCTATAGCTTCTCTAACTCGATTAATGTTTAAATTTTGCTTACTGTTGTAACTTGCCTTCCTTGAGGTTTTTTCTTAAATGCTGAAGCAATCTCTGGAAAGTTCTTTACCGATAAATTTAGCAAATATTGTTTAATATTATTATTTATAAGCACGATGTTGAGGATTCCAAACATTTATGATGTTTTGTGCTTTTGATTACAAATGCTTTGGTAACAGCAACAGCTACCGGACACTACAAATACGATCTTGGATATCTAGAGATAGTAGCGAATTAACAACACCTTGAAATGTGCACCTTGTCTAACAATTTTAAGAAAAGAACAATTTTTGACCAATATTAAGTTTTAGCTTACCAACACAGTTTTGAAAACCTATTTTTAAAGCGATAAACTTTTTGTTTATATTCAAGTAATTTTTACCTGCCTGTGCACTATGCAGTCAGTTTGCAGACAATCAGATTGTGTGCTTCAGTAATTATTGCGATCTCTTAAAATAGGGCACGCAAACTTCAGGAAGATTACAAACTAAGGAGACTGTTTATGCACTTAAAAAAAAAATCGCGATATTTGTGTATAAGCGAAGATGTAAAAGATATAAAGTAAAAAAGATAATTAAGTTATGGTTTTTATATCGTACAAATATTTAGTTTAGTTTAATAAAAATTATTAAGATTTAAAATATATTCAAAAATGATTAAAACAGCCTAGAAAACCTAGAAGTGGTTTAAATAATATGTTATAGTGCAGGGACATAAGGAGAAAAAAATTTCAAATGTAAAACAATAATAAAACGTATTATTTTTGTATGAATGTGAAACGCGGCGGCGATTTATAGAAAATCTAATAGGAAAAAGAAGGCACAGAAATTAATGCTTTACGAAGATCAGTTTAAATATGAAGAGGAGAGAATAAGAAACAAAATAATTAAAAGCAAATACTGTCGTCTGATAGAATCGTATCTGTCTGAACGAACCTTTCGCGTGGCACATGAAGAAGCAAGATCCAGCTTCCGTCAAATTTTAGCAGGTACCTAGTGTCCTTGGACCTATCCTGTATTTACTCTATACTGCTGACCTACCAGTCAATAATAACACCACCACGGCGACTTTTGCGGATGTTACCACAATTTTGTATGTTAGTGATAGTCAGGCTAAGGTTTCTGAAAACCTACAAATTTCACTAAACCACGTTAATGTCTGGACGCAGGACTGGAAGATAAAGCCGAATGAATCCGTCCACGTTGCATACAAGCTACGGAAGGTAGATAGCAATCATTGTGTGTACTTGAATGATACCTCAGTACTACAGGCACTCCGATAAATACCTGTGTATGCATTTGAATTCGCGACTAACTTGGAGGATCTATGTCGAAAAAAAGGGCTCAAGTCAAGCTTCTAAAACTCGTCAACTTTATTGGTTAATAGGACGCCGTTCCCAATTAGATCTATACTGCAAACTCTTACTTTATAAGCAGATAATTCGACCAATATGGACATTTATGGCATACAGGTCTGGGGCTGTACAGCCAAATCTAACCGAAAAAATTCAGGCCATAGACAAAATCTTATCATCCGCGCTATTACCAACGGCAGACAGTGCGAACGGAACTCAGAGCTTCACTTGGACTTGAAAATCCAATGGGTGCGTGATATAATACGAGATTTTGCGACTTCCCACGAAAAACGGCTCCATGAACATATTAACGCCGAAACGATCCAGCTACTGGACACCGAGTACGACATCAGACGTCTGAAAAACACAGGATTTAGTATCAGTGTTGTTGTAGTGCTTTATCTAATTTATTTTGTTGCTTAGTTAGTGAACTAAGTTACTACCCATGTTTCAACTTTAATTAGAACTATCACTTATTTAGTAAAATTAACTTACTAAGATTGTAATAAGATTCATTTAAAAAAATATTTAAGGAACGATAACAGAGGATATAGAAAAGAAGCAGGTAAAACTATACGGACATGGGCAATGGATGTACAACGCACGACTCCCCAAAAACTAGAATGGATTGGAAAGTGGTTTAAAGAAAAAAGAGAGGAAAACCAGGAAAATCTGGATGCAAGAAATATAAAGATCGACACTTATGATTGAAAAAATAGACAGAAATGGTTTGGAAACTTTCGAAAAACTTTTTAAAAGCGATTTATTTATATTTAAATGTTAAAACAAAATTGTGTAGTGTTTTAAGGATAAGTAAGATTTAATTTTTTGATTTGAAAATAAAAATAAACACCTAAATATATCGTAAGGTATAAATAAGTCACTACTTTATTGGATATGGTACTTCAGATAAAGCAATATGCGCGACCCTTCGCATATTTGACATATTTTATCTTTATAGTTTTATCGAGGCTCCTTCCTACGTTTAAACGATATAAATAAAGCCCTACAGGTACGACCGCACGCTTCGATGTGAAATATATATATTTTTTAAATCATTTGCATGCTACGACAATGCAAGAGAACCTATTTAAAGCAAAAACCCTTGTCATAAACTTTTTTAAAATAAAACTGTAAATTCAGTTTTATCTCAAATGAATAAAATTTTAAACGTACCCTTAAAAAACAAATGAATATACTTACTACATGCAGTTTTATTTGCAACATCATATCGAAATTAGTTGGTTTATTATACTGGAAGCGTTACATTGTGTAATTATGTGCATAAATGTACACTTTATAGTCAACTGCATGACCTTTTTAAAACTAATTTTATCATGACACTGGCGGTACCGGTTTAGCGCTGTTTAGGTGAAGTTGACAGACACATTCGTGCTTTTTCAGCAGTAATAAAGCTTTTAGAGCAGTCATTTCCACATTCACAAGTTTTTGATTGAAGCCTGAAAACTTTTCGGGCTTTCACTTTATATCCCGTATTTTAAAAATTTTATGTGTTTTCGTGAAAGTTAAAAGAAACAAAGTTTTATGGAATAACTTGACTCAACCCAAATAACTAATGTAGTATAAAAAACCAAGGAGAATAATGCACACAAGAATATAAAAAGTTTAACCAAACATCAGCTTTATAGGTCATGAAAATGTAGTATATTAGCTAATAGATTCAATATTTCTTAATAATCAAATTAACCATCAAGATGAGTAAAACCTAAATATATTACGATTTAAGTTTTGTTGTAAATTACAGACAAAGAAGTATAGCAGAAGTTAGTATGTTATAATCATTTATTGAATAAGAATTTGAATCTATGGATACATTTTGCAGAGTTTAGCTTTGCATCTTAACGGATGATTGTACAATAAGATAACAAAGTATGACTTGATTGAAGTTGATTGCTAACGAATACTTGCATAATATAAATTATGTTAAACTTACTTTTTTTCCAAAGTTAAGGTATGACGAATATTATTCTTAAAATACATTTTATTCCTTTACATAATGTCGGTAGCTATGAACCTTTATTTGCTGTAAATAGATTTTAAATGGTAATATAAATATACTTGATAAAATCATCTTTTTTTTTTCCTGTCCAAATGCAAAACCAGTTTCATAACTCTCGTCTTTTCATTAGTAGCAATATTACATATGTTTTTGGAATAAACTAAAATCAATTATGATATACGTAATTTGTAATTGCTTTTGCCTCATATAAAAAAATGGCTTATCGTTGTTGTGGTAGCTTGAATATGCATTTAAACCTTATCATCTTACTTCGTTAAATATGTATTATTGATGAAACACGGAAAATTTTATATTTTGGAGAAAAATTTTCCTCATTATATTATATTGATTACTCAATTTCAAACACTGGGAATAAATCCGTAAATACAATATACATTTTTAACAGTTTAGTTTTTTTTTTATTTGAAAAAATTTAAAACAGTTGTATTTATAAGTTTAATATTATTTTATTCAGGTAGATTTCATCATTAAACTCTAGCCAATTATCAATACAATGAAAATTACAGTTTAAAATTAATATGGAATGGTCTTTTTTAATTTAAACAGACTTTCTAGATATTTTTAAAGCCTACTAGTTTAATTTTATTTTATCACAAAAACCGCAATAACATAAGAAACATTAAATTAAGGCATAAATGATCCTTAATAGGTTTAAAAAGTAGTTAAAGTGTTGATAAAAACTTTAAAATATATCTATGTAGACTGTTCCATTGAAAAAAGTGACATATTCATCTTTGAAGATTAGACATAATAAATACCCTTTATATTATTTTAAAACTTTAACTAGTCAGCGACTACTACCACAATATTTTCAAATAAAACTTTAAAGGAATGTACTCCAACATTGTTAAGTTGTGACATATTACTAGTTTTTAAAGTGCTGCTCCAGTTAATATTAAAAAAAAAACGTAAATGGTTTTAAAACGGGTTTAAGTACAAATAACCTTATACATTTTTAAAAGATAATTTAATTTAACATCTAAACATTACAGAATAAAGGGTGTTCTTTTTAAAGAAACAAAGTTACCATCGTTACGCAAAAACAAAACACTCTGTGAAGAACTTTTTTAGTAAATAACTTTTAATAACTGAGCTATTGAATAATTCTTTTTGGTTGGGACACTCTATTTATACATATAAATACTTTTAAGTGCGTTTAAGAGCATTACATGATTTATCACACATCAAATACCTTTCTCATTATCGTAGCCTTCCTTTTGTTTTTCAGTTAGAGTTTGTTTTGTATTCCGAACGCCAAAGCAAAGTGTCACTGTTAAACTTTATCGAGTACATCACAATTTGTGTGTAAACAATTCCAATAAAATTTCCACTCCTTTTTCGGTGGTAATTTATAGAATTACAGTAGGACATTCCAGATAAAACAGTAAGTGAAGGTTTTTCTCTGTGGGTACCTTGTAACGTATAGTTTTTATTCGGATATCGACAGGCTGAATTTTCTTTATCTTTGCTACTTTAGAAGAAATTTTCTACGATATGTTTTTGTACTTCTATGTGGTTTATCAAAAAGCGTTGAAAAAGATTGGTTAATAATATAAATGAAGGGATAAAATTCATAATTAAGGTAGAATCGCAGGTAAATTAAGATATTTTGAATGTCTACAGGTTTAAACACAACCATGGAGAATTACTTTGTATTTAGTTAATATTGGAACGAATATATACGCACAAAAACGTTTTACCTGTTACTAGAAGATAAATCGTTGCAACTGCCCCTAAAATTATTTTGTCGTCTTGCAGAAGTTTTTTTTTTTTTAATTAAAATTGATCTACTTTGTCGGTTTAATACTGTTTTCTTATTATAAATACAGGTGATGGCATTACTCTAAAACCAATTCGAAAACGTTTTTGAAATGACAACAATTCCTTTAGCTAAATTAGTATTGTTTTAAATGAACGTCATTTCTAATGCTATGAGAGCTGCATAAAAGTAAATTAAATAATTTAGAAGCAAAGACGAAGGAACAGTAGAACAGTACTCTCGTATTTGATCTTTTTTTTTTTTTACAAAAAAAACTTAAGTTTAGTTATTAAGGGATTAATGATTTCAAACTGAAATTATTTATGCAGGGTGTTTCACTTTTCCATGTGGCACTATGGCTATTCCCGTAAATAATGAAATAACAAGGTTAATTAAATGGGATAAAAGTTTGTTATTTAGGAGTGTATTATAAACAAGATGTTGTTTTGTTTAAAAATTTCATGGCTTGCGTGATTAACGAAGAATGAAGTCGATCAGAATTTTTAAACCAAAACTATCGCATAAGCACAGCACTGAATGTTTGTATAAAGAATAAAATTTTCTTCGCAGCGTTTTAAAGTAGGTGTTCCAAGTAATAGAGCCATTCCCAGCGTTCCATACGTTTGTGTGCGACACATTTGTATCCATAAATTTCGTTAATGTGCTGCGGAGAGTTAAATTGCTTATTGTAGCTAAACTATAATATATTCTGCCGTCTGCTCTGCAGGACAGCCGCAATTTTTTACGCCGCATTCAGAATGGTGTCCTGCTAACTAGAAGCTAGTTAGTTACTGACGGAAACTGAAAATGCGCGATTGTGAAATGGTTACTACGTACATTTAAATGGGGGATAACTGTTTTTAACTAGAGGTTAATTTGTGTACTTACATATGAGCAAATAATCTAAAATAGATCACTATAAACATGGAAATAAAACAATATACAAAAATAAAAATTGTTAACAAACTGGTAGGTACGTCTTAAAAAAAATCAGTCACAAAGCTATACCTAGATTGATACAGGTTGTTTATAATTGACAGCTTTCACTCAAGACATTTTCCTTTTTAAAAGAAAAATACACTGAAAGTGTCCATCATTTTTAAAGTATAGTCTGTTTTTTTATAATCATTGACAGTTCGTAAAATTTAATAAGCAACAGCAAAAGAAATGGTTATAATGCTAAAAATGATTAAAAATTTGTCAATTACATACAAGGACCTAATATTTTAAATACAATCTTTGCTTCAAGAGTTAATTCACCAGGTTTGTAGGCTGCATATAGTGGGTGCTGTTCCCGACAATTTTTTAAATCCCGGGAGTTGGGATTGAAATTTCGTAAAATATCGGGATTTCCCGGGAACCGGGAAATTTTATTTTATTTAAAAATCTTATAATATAGAGCAATTTAATTATTTTTATTGAAAAAAAATATAATAAAAATTTAGAAAACAAAAACATATTTACTACATTTAAAATTTAAAAAAAAACACATTTCTTTTTTAAAAATGAAACATCAAACAAAAATACATTCATTTTTTAACCCTAGAAGCCCAATCTACGTCATTTTGACGTACACTCCAACACATATTCGCGATCTCTTTCGCATGCTTGCTTAGATCGCCGTGACCATCCGAGCCAACTAGGTACATGCCCAGAGCTAACAGGACCATTTTGTTGTTATCGCAATGTTCACGTCGTTATAACGTATGTTTGGGCTTTGTTAACTTTTGCACGAATTTTCTGAATTATATTTGACTTAAGTGATTTATGTTTGATAAGAGTTGATTAGTTTTTCATAAAAAAATAAAAATAGTTGATTTTTGTAAACAATTTGTAGTATATAAGAAAAAATTACAAGGATCTCAGTTTTCGTGCCATTTTTTGTATGTTTAATTAAAGTGAACATTTCAGAGTTTAAATAAACAATATTTTTTCTAAATTTCTGTTTTTTATTTACATAGAAAGTATTTCACATAAACCATACAAAAAACTAGTATTTGCAGTAAAGTTTATTTAGATAGAGCTCTTTTATAACTGTACGTCGTTTTGACGTATGATTGGGCTTTATAGCCTTAAAAATATGATTGGGCTTCTAGGGTTAAACAAGAATAAAAAAGGAAGAAATTGTTATACGTCATGTTGATTTTTAAAATAAGTTTTTAAAAAACAGAACATTAACAGAATGATCAAATAGACCAGCGCGTTTTTTTTGTGATGATTGTGCCAGAAATTAAAAAAACGCGTTCTGATTCCGTCAATGTCGGCTTTATAGTCAATAACGAATCGTATATACGTTTTTTAGTACGTGTCTTCATTTCTGTTCCTTCATATAGTTTCAGCTCCTTTTGAATTGATAATATTGTGTCGGGTTTTACTTCTTCCATGGGTTTATTGGATGCAATTATTGCATTTGCTAAAGAGAGTCTTAATGAAGATTCATTGGGGAAGTTTAATCATTTACTTCTACTAAACCACTATCACTAGGTTTCGATTCCCATTCTGTATCACCAAAAAAATACTAGTTTACCACATCTTTTGCATATTTAGCACGGAGGAAATGGTATATTTTGAAAACAACTGGCTATATTTATAAGATTGGGTCGTCGGTTTTAAATTTTCTGGATTTTGTAGAAACATTACAAGCGAAATAAGGCCTTTGGAACGTCTTTCTGATTTTTTTTTTTTTTAGCGATCCCGGGCGACGGCAGATGCTGTGTGTTTGAATTTACGATTACCATTCGATGCGAATGTATATTTTTAGCATACTCATTGTTAATATTTCGTCCCTCATAATTGCTATCGTGCTCATCAGCCTCGTCCCGGGATTTAAAACGTGAATCCCGGGAGTCGGTATTATAAACAAACAGCCAATTTCCCGGGAATTCCCGCCGGGGAAATCCCGGGAAGGACCCAATAGCTGCAAGTAAACTAAATTAATTTGGAAACGTCGTTTATTTTGAGATATCTTGTAATCTATTGCATTGTTGCAATTTATTAGCATATAATTCTCCATTGCCGTATTTATTTTATTGTTTTTTAATTGTTAATTAATTTTTAATTTCCAAAATATCATTTGGGTATCTCACAGAAATGAATCGCTTATAAAGGTTCACACACACCGGCGCGATCTCGAAGCGGGCGCGGGCGCTATCACGATAATTGGTAACAATGTTACTTACTTACGTAACCAGGTTAATAATTATCGTGACCGCGACCGCGACCGCGTCGAGATCGCGCCGGTGTGTGTGGACCTTTATAGTAAAATACTTAGTTATAAACAAAATATACTTAAACGACTAAAACCAATCATTCAGAATGCATCACTAATTCCTGATCATCAATTCGGATTCAGACCTAAACACTCAACGATAGATCAAGTACACCGTATTACCGCTATAATAGAAAAAGCACTTGAAGAAAAGAATGTCTGTTCAGCGCTATTTCTTGATGTCGCACAAGCCTTCGACAAAGTGTGGCATGAAGGATTAATCTATAAACTTAACAAAATATTGCCCTACCAATATGTAAAAATTTTAACTTCCTACATTTCTAATAGACTTTTTAGAGTAAAACAAGGAGAAGCCTATTCGGAATTGAAAGAAATACAAGCAGGAGTGCCACAGGGGAGTGTCCTTGGACCTGTTCTGTATCTACTCTACACCATTGATATACCAAAACTGAATCAAGTGAAATTGGCTACTTTCGCGGACGATACAGCATTGCTGGCAACAGGTAAAACAGATATAATTTCCACCAAAAAACTACAAACAGCTAGTGATGCCATACACGAATGGACCAATAAGTGGAAAATTAAATGAAACGAAATCAGTCCATATCAACTTTACAAATAAAAGATTGAGAAACTCTCCAGCAATAACAATCAATGAAACCATTGTCTCACACGCAAACACTGCAAAGTATCTTGGTATGACTCTTGATGCTAAATTAAGGTGGAAAGAACATATTAAGAAAAAAGAAAAGGAGTTTAAAATTAAAACCGCACAATACAGATGGCTTATTGGTAAATATTCCAAACTGTCATTATACAACAAAATTTTGATTTACAAACAAATTATTAGACCTACATGGTTGTATGGAATACAACTATGGGGGTGTGCAAAAATTACAAATATACTTAAGATACAAACTGTCCAAAACAAGGTGTTACATGAAATGCCCAACGCTCCCTGGTTTGTCAGAAACTCCGACCTTCATCGAGACCTGGGTATCTTAACCGTTGAAGTAGAAATCAAAAGATTTGCAAAGAAGCATGAAGCCAGGCTTCACCTACACGAAAATCCAGAAGTTCTCCAGCTGCTAGACAACCAAAACTTATGTCGTAGACTGAAGAGAACCAAACCGTTCGAACTTTCTAAGTGATCTGTGTAAAAGCAGAGCATTGTGCAAGTGTTAGTGTCTTTATTTCCCTAAGAATAACAAAGTCAACTAAAATACGTCGCTGGACTGATTTTAGCTAAGTAACTTAGATTTAAGATTTAACAGATACAAACTAATGGTTGGTCTTACTTCTAGACCAGTTTTAGTGTTTAAACACCTAGTGTTTTAATTTATAAAAAAAAAAAAAAAAATAACATTTTGTTTATTTAAGTTCGTAGCATATTTAAATCTCCACAAGGAAATGTTTTGCGTAATAATGCAATAAATATATTGTGCAATCAAGTTTTTAATCAATCGCGCAAAAAAAAGAACATGGTAAAGCCCTTAACATTATAAAATACTTTTAAACTCTGAACGCAATTTTAAAATCAAATTAAAGTAAATGGGTAAGTTACTAACTACCTCAACTCCATTAACACTTATTTATATACACCTTATACAACTGGGAACAATTTGTATCCAGCGCAGTTCGCATCCTGGCTAATTTCACTGTTCATGAAATAAACGGGTAACAGTCATTCTTTTAATTAAAGTAATTATGTCACAAACTTAAACTGCTTTGTTTTTGAACGAGCTTGTGACATTAATACTTATTCAGATTGGCTAAGCTTATGTCAACGGAAGATAGAGGGAGTCATAATGAAACTTTATTATAGTCTTAAGTATAGAAGATGCAGTATAGGGGTGGTTCAATATTCATACCAATTTATGCACAAGGGGGTACCCAACGGTAGGTACGATTGTTGTTTTGACAATTTCTGCCACCTCTTAACCACTTATCGCTACCTGAAAATTTTAAAAAGCAACATGTCGTTTGTGTTACTTCATTATAAAGTTTAAGAAAATCCGATTTTAGGGTCTTGGAATATTAATCTTTAAAAGATAATGTATGCAATTTCTTTTACTTTTATTCCAAAACTGGACTATTAGTAGGAGGCATGGATAATATTATATGAATGATTTTATTTGAAAACAAAAAAAGTAAACTAAGCGTTCAAACTCGTATCTATTAGGTACATATCATGGTGACGTCAGTTTTGAAAGGTACTTCTTATGTTGTTGAACACATTCCGTATGATCTTATGGCACTCGTTAATAATTCGCTGTCAGAGTATATCAAGAGGTTCTCGAGAAAGGTGAATAACTTTGATATCAGATGGCACCACAAAAAAAATATCAAGTAGGTTGAAAACCACTGTTAAACTGCCTTTGGACAATTTTACGAAACTTCGTCTGCCGTTTCATTTTTAAAGGAATTTATGTAAAAATTCATTACAAATCAAGGAGAAAGTAAGACTTTGAAAAGTTTCAACTAATGACTGGCGTTATTTTTGGTTCTCCTTCAAAGCACGACAATTTAGTACATGTGTTAACCATCCTCTTGAAGTATAAAGATGAGTATAATAATTAAAAAAATTTATTCTGATACTTATTAATAGTAGGAATCAGCAAAAACTAATGATGGAATAAAAGTAGTTACACTATAATTATTTATTTATTTATTTATTTATTATTGTTTAGTCATGAGTCCTTCTACTGTTAGGTGTAGGACTGTTGAGTTGTGTTGTGTTGACTTTTTCCATGTTTCTCTGTCTTGTGCTAGCCTTTTTATGTTTTTCCATTTGATGTTTCTATCCGTTGCTGCTTTTGTAACTTCGTCGTGCCAGGGTTTTTCTCGGTATACCCCTTTTGTCTTTTCCCTGTGATCTTGCTTCATATGCTTTTCTGGTTAACCTTTCTTCTTTCATCCTATAAATTGTGCCCCAACCATCCCCAGCTGCCTTTCTTGTATTTTTGTTTCAACTGATTTTATCTTTAATTGTTCTCTATATGTTTCGTTTCTGATTCTTTCTCTTTTGGTTTTCCTTGGATTTTTCTTAGAAATCTCATTTCGGCTGCATTCACTCGACTACTATTTTTTATGTGTGAGTGCCAACGTTTCACTTTCTTATAAAAGTGCCGGAGTTACTACCTTTTTGACCACTTCCACTTTTGTTTGTTGTTCGACTTCTCTATTTCCAAAAAATGTTGTTCTTAAACTGTTAAATATTCTCCCCACATTTCCTGTTCTTTCACTTATTTCCTTGTCCATTCCTCAATTTTTCTCCATGATCTCACTCTTAAATATTTAAAGCTTTCTACCTGTTCCAACCTAAGCCCATTTAAAGTGATGTTATGCCCTTTGCTCTCTGTTGTAACGATCATAGTTTTAGTTTTTTCAGTATTTATTTTCATATTAATTTTTTCCAATTCCTGGTTTAGAGTTTCTAAATTATGCTACAGATTTTTTTCTGTACTTATACCATAATTACATTCTTAATTAGCAAAAATTTTGAGTTTTAGTAAAAACAATATGAAACCGACTTTATCATTTCAATTCCAAAAAATTAATATTCAAAAGTAATATTTAAAAAACCTCTCGTTGTTAATCTGATGTTGATTAAAAAAGTATTAACAAAATTTCATTGATAAAACCCTTTAACATTTTTCTTTCCTGATTGCTATATGCTCGTGTGTGATTGAAATATATTTGAAAATTACTTTTTTGAGTCTTTATTGCAGTTGTAACGCATCTTGAATTGTTTAGTACATCATTAAGTATCCGCCCTTTTAAGTTAAACTTCAGGTCCCATGAAACTATCAAAATCCTTTAAAAGAAACTGTATGAAAAATTGCGCACGTTATGGGATGTTATTAAACGCAATAAAGTATATCATACATAAAGCTTTATAGGGAAATATAAAACATGTTTAATATATCGTTTTGACGTTTCTTTTTATAGGGCCAACTTTTAGTCGCCGCCACCGCACACATCCATATTGTATTAATTGCCACTCTGCTCAACACCACAATAAAACAAAAAACTTTCACTAACATCAAACCTGGCACTCTCTTACTGATCTAAACAGATTGTTCATAGCAGTGTGCAGTAGCAATGACTTCAGTTGATCTTATAATAAAGGACGCTAAAAAATACTATACAAGGTGATTCGGTTTGACTCTTGCACCTCTATAACTTTGTTATTTTAAGAGGAAACTACCTTAATACATGTTTTTGTAAATCATGGAAATTTTTTTATGTATGACGTTAAAAAGTTTTTTTCTAAAATGACATATCGTCGTGGAAACCGCAATATGTCGTATGTCCAAAAACCCAAGTTTTCAGGAGGGACAAAAAACTGTACCAACATGTGACTATATTTCCATTTTTTTTTTTTAATGCTTAAACATTATTTATTTTACCCTAGAATAATAATGTCGTAATATATTTTTTAAATTTTTATTGCTTTACGTGATTTACGTTGACATACAACTTTTTGTATACAAACATTTGACTATTTTTGTTGACATAGGACATTTTCTCGTTTGTTAAATAGTTATTTATACACCAAGGGTGTAAAATAAGATAATAATTAAAATAGCATTGTTGAAAAAATTAAAAGCCTAAATGCAAACCATAAGAAAAAAGTTTTAAAACTATAAAATTAATTTAATTTTTATATGGTAGAGTTTCATAAAAGTTTCTGTAATCTTGAGGTATTAGTTTTTTTAGTTCTTGAAGGTGTTCAAATTTACTTTTTTCAATTGGGCAGGGTCGGTCATATAACTTGGGCCGAATGTCGTTGGTGGCTACTGAACGTCGTGGTCGACATGGTAATGGTGCCCATTCGTCACCGAATGCAAGTTTATAATTGATTACTTTCTCCGGGGTATACTGGAGGGCCACAAGGTCATTAACACAGGGATCTCCTGTTTTATACCCTGGCCGAATGCTGGTATAGTAATCAGTATTAAATTCGTAAAAATCGTTGTAGTTCAGGTAATAAGTATTGAACGGCTTGTCAGGCCGAGCTGACTGAATAATAGGAATGTACTCTGCCGGAAGAAACACTTGCTTTCGATGCTTAAGCTTGGTCTCAATTGCTGAATGGCATCCATCTACCTCCATATGAGTGTGGCCAACCTCGAGATACTTCTGTTCTATTATGATAGAGTATTTCATGCTCAAGTCTAGTAGGGCATTTGACAATTTAGCATTCCTATTTTGATAACCACACCCATCACTCCATAAAATTATTTTTTTTGGAATCGGCTGGGCCTGGGCTAATTCATTTGAGAAATAGTTAGAAGCTATAGTAGAAAAGACATCGCTTTCTAATCCACCATTTCCTTCATGCCAAATGTAGCATGAAACATCTTTTGAAGCGAGATTATAATAGACCTGATTATGAACTTTTAATTTGGTTTTATAATAATTTGCGGCAGCATTCAACCGAGGTGCCAGAAGGACAGCTTGTAGGTCAACAGTATATGATTTGATTTCGTCATTATTTTCTATAGCTCTGCTTTTGTCAGTCTCTTTTTCGGCAAATGACTCTTCTTTTTTTTTAATATGCTTTGCGTATGACTCGTCATCAAGGGTTCCATTTTTATGCATAGTACATTCGTTACATTGATCTTTTTTAGGCGTGTAGAGAGCCAAATTCATTTTGTCCATCACTTTTTTCAAAGTTGTCCTCGATACTTTAGTTTTTTCTAAAGACTCAAATATTGCGACATATTTTCGATAAAAGTCTCTCAAGCTACCCCAGACTGGCTCTAGGTATAGTTTATCAGAAAAGGCGCGGCAGTAATGAGATTCAAGTTTTGCCAGGGAGTTCAGCCACTGCTGTAACTCTATTATTGCGTTGTTTGAGTCAGATCCATTTTCTGCAGAAGTGCTCGCCTGAGAGGTAGACGTTTCGGGAGGTTTCACCCAATCACGTAATGGTCTTTCCCCAATGCGTATTGTGCGCATAAACATTTGTTTGCAAACCTGCTTCTTAACTTTGCCATTATTCCCATCACTCACTGACAGATAAAAACGGAAGGTCGCCTTTTTTCTCGAGATATCATAAGTGTTATTTTTTTTGTATTTTGGCTCAGAAATTAAAACGTTTTGTTTTATATAAGTTTTTTTAGAGTCCCAATTGGGTAAAGCCCAGAATTCTGAGAAAAGCAGACTGCGTTCTTCATTGTTGATTTCGTCACAAAAAAAACTTTGTCTTGGACCCCCTTTTTGTAAGCGAGTGTGTCCTCTACAACGAGAACCAATTTTCTTTTCACCCTTTTCTTTGTTTTGCTTATATTTTCCAGATGCGTCCTTTTCGAAACCAATATAGGACTTCCCGAGTAAGCGCATTTTCGCGTTCTTTTGTCTTTTATACTCGTTACCATTCCTCTGTCCCCTACGTTTCCTTTTTTTTACCGTTCCTTCAGTAGCAGGTTGTCTGGCCACTTCTATTGAATCATTCGAAGCATTTGAACTTGGACTAGATGGTTGGTACAGATCATCAGAATCGTTGCTGAAATCAGAGTCGTTGGTATCTGCTGAAGACATTTCATGATTTGCTGATTCCATTTCTTCTTGGTACTCCAATGCTTCAACATTCTCATTTGTTGGAGGTTGATCTCCTGTTATTATTATTTCCCTAGGTTGCCGCACAAACAATCCAGGTTCCTGTTCAAAAACTTCTTTGAGCAAAATATTATTCTCATTAAAACCAAGAGAGTCTATTTGATCAAAATTTTCCAATAACACTTGATGTGTAGCTTGAACTGTATTCACAACTTCAGCTGGTACATCCTGAGCATCAGTCTTCCCTAAGGCAACAGTAGCTTCACGGTTTTCTTAAAATAAATAATTCGGAAAATTATTAATACTTATTAAATCTTACGGCAGAGGTGCCCACAAACATCATGCATTAACATCAATTAACCTTGTTTTTTCTGTGGGGGGAGCACCCCTCGATGGGAGCAGTCAGTTCTACTTTATTGACTTCTGATGACATTATTAAAACAAAACTATTGTACTTACCCAAATTATCTGTAGTTCTTTTTTTTTGTATTGCAAGATTCATCAAGTATATACCACGACTAGTTCCAAACATCTTGTATAATAATTTTATTGTCACTTTTCAACTATTCTGCAAAATATAAAAATATGTCGTATGTCAAATTTGTGTCCAAAATTATAGATGCAAAACGTTGTATGTCAGCATATTACCAGCTAAAACCCTTAACATTATGAAATTTTATTATAATTGCCACTAACTCATTTGATAAAACAATAATTTTGAAGAATTTTTATTAGTGAGGTTAAGTCATGCGGCCGTAAATAAAATGAACATGCAATTTCACCACAAAAAGTAAACATTCGACAAAAAAATAATTAATTAACAAAGTAAAATTATATTAGTGAGAATAAAATAACTTACTTTTTATGTTTTTATTGAAGAACAACTGTAAAAATATAACAATAACAACAAAAACTTATTAAAAGTATCAATCCTATGACATACGACTATTTGTAGTGACCAATTAACAAGTTGTTATCAGTTCAACTTATTGCAAGAGGGGGGATATTCAACTTCTGATTGGTCTATGGACATAAGACCTATTGCATGTTGTGCCGCTTAACAAGTTGGCCACAGTGATGAAATAAAAAAAAAAACATTTTTTTTGACATACGACATATTGCGGTTTCCACGACGATATGTCGGACTGGCGAGAGTCAACTTTTTTTAAAAATTACATAGTATGCTTTTGTTTATTGATTTTGATAAAAAATTAAATTGTTAGTTCGATATAGCATCAAAAAAATAAGCATACATAAACTGTTTGAGAAAAATGAGTTTAAAAGTTATTTATTATTTTTTACAAAATCGTTGTATTTGACAAAACAAAACACGATCGTTGTAGCAATTGACAGTTTATAACTTGTCTAATTATGTTTTATTATTTTTTGACAAAAATTATGGCTTTGTGAGCATTAATTTGAAATACACACCAACAGGTTTTTTTCAATTAATACCCAGAAAATAAAGATTTTTTATCAAAAAATAATGAAACAAAAATAGACAAGTTATTAAATGTCAATTACTACAGCGATCGTGTTCTAGTCAAATACAACGTGTTTGTAAAAACGAGTAAATATCTTTAAGTCTTTTTTCTTAAAAAAAGATTGTATGCCTGCTCATTCTTTAACGCACTGTCGTATTTAGAATCTTATTCTTTACCAGAATCAATAAACAAAAAGTACCTTTATTTGTATTTTGTAACCTTAAAAAAAATATTTGGCTATCGCCAGTCTGACATATTTTATCGTAAAAAAACATTTGAACGTCATTCGATAATGCTTTTTCACGATTTACAAAAAGCATGTTTGATGGTGGTTTCCTCTGAAAAAAACAAAGTAATAGGATGCAACAGTCAAACTGAATCACCCTGAATAAGAAGCGTTTTAACGTGTACTAAAGCATTTTAGTTTACATCATATAGAATTCGGTGATTTATATAGCTAGCATTGTAGCTCATTGTCATTACATTGCGTTTTTATCTACTATAAAGCATTTTGTTGACTCAAACAGCACTTGAATTTTATATACCGCAGTTCTAACCGATTTTTTTGATAAAGCAAATAGTTTGTTCTCCTTTTATATGTTGCGCCAATTTTTTTTGCTATCTAGCAATAAAATGTTAATTTTTCCTTTAAACATTTAAGCCCCGTGTTTCATAGATGCTTTAGTGATGTATCACAAAAGGTATTTGGGTAGGAGATGCAGAGATAAAGGAAGGTGTCGTAATAATTACAGTACCATCAAGCCTCGCTACCTACAATTTGATGTGGTTGTTGGACCATACCGTTATCTTTTACGGTTCCTGAGGTATTAAGGCCATGAAGTTTTCATTGGTAAACCCTGTATGTGATTTACATCAACCGCATTAAAATCGGGGTTACAATTCTACGCACGTACGTGTAACTGACACTTTCGGGTTGATTTCACGGCATTACGTGGCATCGGATGCGCAAAAACAGAAACCCCACGCCTTATACATTTCCGCGGTGTTGTTATGCTGTACCTAAACACAAAAATTAAATATTGCTACCCTTGAACTCTTTACACTGTCGGGTTCCTATGAAAAATATATGAAGTAGAAATTAGGACGCTAAAAATGCTTGTGATATTGCCATTATTTAGGCAAAATCCTTTAAAGATATATTTTGAGCGCCAAATATTAATAAAATATAGCTGTGGAAAATTGGTGCCTGAATATTTGATGTAATCGTGGTTGTTTGCATTCGTTTTAAAAGTCGTCCATGTTTTAGCACTGCGAATAAGATTAAAAAATTATTTTAAATGCAAAAGTTTAACACCCAAAGGGAAACGTTTTTTGATTTTCAGAGTTGTTTATTTAAATGGATACAACAAAAGATATATCGTTAGAAAGAAGAGTAAGAAACACATTTCACTTTTCCGAAGTCAACTTGCTCGTTTAATACGTTTTATGGATAATATCGGTAAAATATAGTTTTTCTTTAATTCCTGCGTTATAACAAATATAACATGATATGATACATCTTTAGAAAGAAAAAAAAAACATCGAACTATTTCAAAGCCAACTTGAAGGTCCATAAGAAAAAATGAAGTTAGTGGTAATATCTCAAAAATTAAGAGTGATAAAAAAATCTAAGATAATAGTTACATTCTATATAAAAATGTACCTTTAGAAGGTACAAATAAAATTGATTTATTGATCAAGACAAAAAAGTTGTGAGAGAAAAAAGAAATTCGACATTTTCTTATTTTTTGCGATAACATCTGAAGTACGAGGATTTTTGTACTTTTAAAAACTGTTTGTGGCTCCTTTCATACTAAGAAATAATAATCTAATTTAAACAAACCTGTATCTCTTATAACAAGCGAGATTCCCATGCATGAAATGTAATCTGAGACACCCTGAAAGCGAATTTATAGTATGTGTAATAGTGTATAAACAATATTTAGAAGTGAGTTTTCAAAACTCGTCTGATTATGATACACAATTTATTGTAAAAATAATAAAATACCGAATTTTACTAGCACTGAACTGTGTTTTAACTTATATCTTTCAATGGCTAAGCATTTTGCGATATTTTACATACTTTTAAATTCAATCCTTCTTTAAGAAAAAAGCTACCTATCCAGGAGAGCATTTTTTTACATGTCTTTAAAAACAATAAGCTTTGCCTAAAAGTTATCTCATGAAGTTTATTTTGTTCATTAAAAATCTCTTGGTCACTTAGGTGTCTGTAAGGGAAAAAAATTAACAGGAAACGTGTAAATGCTGATGTTCTTTAAAATATGCAACATTTGTAATTTAAATTTAGTCGTAAGTGCAGTGCAATCAGGAAATACACATTGTTTCTTATCTTTGTAAAGTAACGTGAAACCTTTACCTTTAGGAGACTGTTTAATACGTGATTTTATTTCTATACTTATGTAAGAAGAAATTTACGGAATATCTGTAATAAACACTTTGTGTTTGTATACATTGAGGTCACAAGTTAATGTATGCATTTTACAAGTTTAACATGTAGGTACTGTTTTTGTTTGAACAACCAAAACTCAGCTCGTTTGTTTTCATATTTAAACCAAAATTGAAGGAAAATTTTAACATTAAAAAGAGGTGACAAATTTTACTCAAAAATGTTTGTTAATCTTTGCACGGACGCGCTGTCGTAAATTAACGACTACGTTTAATTTTTTACATGTTAAACTTTCTTATGAATACCAGATTTGCCATAACTTGAAGTCCTAGAACAATGTTTATTATGTTATGATAAAATGCAATTATTTCGCTTACATTTCTCTTTTTCTTGTAGTTTTAAAAGCTGTATTACATTATACAATTTCTTGTTCAAGATATTTTATACTAGATTGTACAGTTGTTGCTAAGTTACAACACGTCTTATGACACTTCGCGTATGTCAATTTATGACATAAGACGTGTTGTAACTTGGCAACAGCTGTACAATCTAGTATAAAATTTCTTGAACAAGAAATTGTATAAATTAATACAGCTTTTACAGACGTATTCAATCATGTTTTATTTTCCTGTAATTTTTTACAACCATAAACAAACTATTTTTTAGCAATCCGTTCATATGGTCCCTGACACCACTTAAAAAACTCGTTTCCTCGTTGCTTTTCATAATAGTTATTTATGTATCAAGGCCAAAACGTGTAACTTTTTCGGCCGCGTCTGGTTTGCTGGCTGAGACGTAGTCGAAGCCAACAAACAGGCAAGGCTGAAAAAGTACGTTTTGGCCGAGGTGCATATTAAATTTTTTGTGCGATCGAATTAAAAACAATTTAAATTTTTAGTATTTTTCAAAAATATAGGTTAGAAACTATACGTGACATCTGTCACTGACAGATGACGGCGTATGCTGTTAGCTTTAATGCAAATTTACTTTTTCGTGCTAAGGGTAACGGCCGGAAAAGTACTTTTTAGGCCGTTGCTAAGGGTAACGCCGGTAATGCAGTACTTTATGGCTGCTAACGCGTCCGTCAAACAGCTGTTTCTAGTACGATCGCACAAAAACAATGTTTATTACATAAATTGGTGTATAAGGATTTTGTGTGTGACGATTTTGGCGTAATAAGGCCATTTGACGTAAAGTTTACGACATACGTCCTTTAACATAGGTATTACAAATTAAAAAATAAATAACTTTTGTCTTCTTTTATATTGAGTAAACAAATATGTTTTAATCTTTTTTCAAATAATTTTTTGATTAATAATAATTTACAGCCTGAAAGTGAAATTAAAATTAAACCTATAACTTTGAATAAATGTTTAAAATTGTAATTCCATCAGCTATTGCATGCCCTATGGATGCTCAATAATACACCAACATCTCGAGAAAATTAGTTTCAGGCATACAACATCCTAAATGCTTTTTAAAGACAGTTAAATTTTAAAATATAGACTTATTCCTTTAAAATTTAGCGAAATGGACAAAACAAAACCAACACCCTGGGTATTATTTTAAAAGTTTGAAATTGGATGTAGGTACAAAATATCTTAAACAATTTTGAAAAAGAATTGATTTGAAAATTTAAAAGTTAAAGATATACAGGATGTTGAATTTAAATTAAAAAGTTGAATATTGGTGTGCGGAAGAAACAAAACACTCGGTATAAACGAAAATAGTATTAGATTATTAAACTTACAACAACAAAAATAATTGTTTTAATTTTTGTTTTAATTTTCAATAATAATTCAGGTATAAAGGCAATGCGCACTAGGTGAAAACCCTGTAATGCTTGACGTAGAAAATCCTACATGCATCTGTTAATAGTAAAAATGCCGCGCGCCCACTCATAGGTTAAAGCAAACCAATTAATTTTTGAAATATATTTATTTGTACTGAAAGTTTGTAAACTTGATATTTTTTGTTTAGAATCTGCTTGTAGGCTGAGAAACGAGTTTATGTAATACTTACGTTTTTAAATAGCTTTCTATTCCTTGGACATAGTGATATTTCCTTAACATGGGGCATAATATTTTCAATAATATTACAAATGTGTAAGGTATCTAACAAATCAAAATTTTGATATTTTAAGTAAATCTTGGGGCTAACCAAACTTCGTTAACTTAAGTTGCCAGGTAATTTTATTTACCTTCATGTTTTATTGAACACCATAACAACCAATACATCGGGTATCACTGAGTGTCAACAAAATTAGACTTTCCCTTTTTCTTTAGTTTGTAACTGAAAACCACGAAACTTTAAATATGTATTATGGGCATAAAATCAAATTACCTGAACATATTTTAACCGTATCATCTTTTCTGGTTTCGCCGAAAATCACTGTATTTTGTAAATTATAAACTGCGCACACCATAATGTTTGAAATCAGGATTAAATTTTTTATGCTTTATGTATTGAAATTCCTGCCAAACATGTTTCTGCATTTCATAAAGGTTGGTTCTGCTTAGTTATCATGTTTGTAGTGAAGCCAATAAGAAGCAATGTTACCTACAACCACAATACTGTTATAACTAAGACAGGCTAATGTTTTCTGCCTTACCTAATACAGATTTCGTGTAAAATCTTTCTTTGTTCCTTGCGCTGTTACGTAGGTACTTTAATTCCTGCTGAAAATTAATCAAGAAAGCCGACTACTTGAGAAACATCGTCCTCAAGTAACAAGGTTGCATGTTACCGTAGATGTTCTGCTTCTTAATGTACCAAGTCTGACTGGTAGTACAAGTTGATATTGGAGCATTTCCGCGTAAAGAAAATAATTAACCAAAATAATAGGCTCACATATTATGGGCTTAAACTAAAATTAAATTTACTTGCGTCTATACACATTCCAGCAAATTATTTTAAATTATTAGACCATGATTGTGTTTAAATGCAATTTTTGATGTACTCATTAGGATATAAAAAAAAACTTTAGGACAAAAAATTATTAGTTTAAAAAGATCTGCGTCGTAATATTATTTTCAGCAATAAATTGTTTCTCATTTTTGCGCTATAACAAACCAACATTTTCGCATTTGTTTTGCATCAGCGCGGCGTACTTCGGTGCACAAAAATGTAATTAAATGGTTACTTTTGAAAAAAGTATTGAATATCTCAACAACTACGGGGTTTAGACATAAGACATCCCCTATAAAAATTAAAGAGGAGAAAAAAAGCTATCGAATAGTGGAATAAAATAGGGGTGGTTATGTTTTGAAAAAATGAGATGTTACTTTGAAGTTTGGTAAGTTTAGCATTTTTTGTTAACAGCTGTACCTATCACTAAATTAAAATTTTTTATTATTAAAAGGTTGCTTTTTAACCGAACTAACATTATTGCCAAAACTTATTTCTTAACTTCAAAAAACGAGGTCGCTACGATTTTTTATAGTTAAGCCTGCTTATGTAAGAATTTTCGGAAAAAGAATTATAAGTTGGCAACAATAACGCAAAATCAAAAAATTAACCGACAATAATATATAGGTTAAAAAGTTATATCGGAAGACAAAAAGAAAAAGGGTATTCTGTTTCAAAAATACTTGTTAGTATCATTGTTTTTTTTTTATATAAAAAAAAATCACTGCCGGTTCGCAAATATTGTATTTTGTTCTAAGAAAAATGTTGCGGTGGTAGACAACTACCAGAGAGTACTAGTACTGTCCGTTCAGCAAAATGCCGGTACTATGTAGATACCAGCAATAATTACATTAATACTATCTGCCGGTACAGCGTACCGATGCGTTCCGGCTGAAAAATAGCGCTCCTTTTTTTTAAGTTTTGTTATGTTTTCACCACATTAAAGCACAGCGATTAAGATGGGCAGGACACATCATGAGAGGGAAACCTACCGAAAGGATCAGGAGGATAACACAAAGGATCCCTATTTGACCCAGGAACAAGGGAAGACCAAGGAAAAGATGGAGAGACGCCCTGGAGGAAGATACAAAGGCATTGGGAATAAATGACTGGAAATCAAAATGCAAAGATAGGAAAGAATGGAAAAAAACAACGGAGACAGTTGGGACCAACAGCAAGCTCTAAAAATCAGAGACAAAGAGGACCGATCCACCTCATTAAATGGATTTAAAAAACGCCTCGGCGTTAGCCACAATCCTAAGGATTATACGGCTCAATGAATGAATGAAGGTTTCACTTTAATATTTACAACCAACTTTCACTGTTAAAGGCTTCATGTAGATGTTATTATTAGATTTTAAGTGATAAACTGATAAAAGTTTTGGTGTAGCGTAGACCTATTTGATTTCTATTTGTATCCCTCATCTAAGAAATACTTATCTGAAATCGAAGATGAAAGGCACAGGACACGGTGTTTCATTTCGTCCTCACGAAAATAAATCTTCCAATTGGCGTTTGTTTAATTGTAGGGATGACTTCAATTTAGACGTCCTTCGTGGTAGAATGTAAGATGGAATTTATTCACTGTGAACTTGTTGTACGGCGGGAACGACGCGGAAACCAGGAGTAAAGGTCATTCGGTTTATTACACAGTATTGAACAAAGGGTTAGTGGTTGGCACGTTCTGGCTATGCTTTAAGCGAAAATAAATTTTACAAACCACTGAAAAGTACATTTTCAGTGCCCCACGGCGAATGCTTTAAACACAAAAAATTGAAATCAATTCTTAAAAACGTACTCTACGGTCGGAACAAATGTGACTTTACTTAAAAGCAACAGATACCTTTCTCAAAAGCCGATGGATGTATTGATTTGATACTTACTGCCTTTTGTTTTCTTTGACTTTTGAGAAATCGAAGTCTAACGTGTTTAAAGTCAGATTGTTGTAATTAATGCGGTATTATTAAAACTCTTACGAGCAGAAACTCACAGATTATACAGTGTCTACAAACAAAAGCGTCAAGGCCATGATATCTCAAAGGGGATGATTCAACAACTATATCACATATTTACTTTTATTTATTATATATTCTTCTTTAAATTCTCATTTCTTAAGTCTGTATTTGGAATGCCGAATTAGATAATCTACCGTATCGGCTCTTTTGACGACCTATAGGTAATCAATATTTTGGCCGATCAATTGGTTCTCCCTAAATTTAATTCTGTCAAAAAATTTAAATCCAATTAAAAGTTCAATATTTTACTGTTATCGTAACTTCTGGCTTCTGATGTGGCTATTTATTGATACGGAAAACAAAATATTTGAGTATCTATTAAAAATAAGAGATTCTTGGTTTTTAAAGGCATGACCTATTTTAGGCTGAGGCGACTTTATAGGGGCTGCAGAGTTGCAGCGCCTTCAGATACATATTCTCCATACTAGGTTACATTTTAAGTAAATTACATTTTTTTGTCGCTTGTGCTGCAGCTAAACTTGATAATTAACAATTAATAACAATGGCTGTGTCTTACAAAATTAATTGCTGCATCATATTATCGAAAAGGCAAGTAGACATGCAGTGGGGGTGACGCATGGAATACATGCTATTGGGACTGCAGCCTAAGCCAAATTAAAGGCTCAAGCTTACGGGCCAATATTATATTATTTCTACTGTTTTATTTTCTGTTTTTCTTTTTTGAAAAACATTATTAAAAATAACCAATAGAAAAACAAAAATTGTGTCAAAAATTTACAATAAATAATTTTTTGCGTTTAGTTGAGAAAACAAAATTAAATTTAAACGTTTTGTACGTTCTACGCCGAATTTGACAATTTTTGTTACATAATATAACTGATTTCTATAAAAGAGCCATCAAGAAATTGATAAACTGGAAAGAGCGAGGAATAGAAATTTAATATTAATATCTTTAATATAAAACTAATAATTTTTTTTACAGGTGAGATTATAATACTGCGACTGTGGCATCTTAAAAAAGCTTGGAACTGTGAGTGAATAAAGGAATGATACGCTGATTTCGTAAGTATTTTTTTAAATATTTTTGTGTGGAAATTTTCAAATTTTGTATATCCAATTTAATGAAGACAATACTTAATAGTTCCTACCTTTTGCTGTGGATCTAAGTTTAATATTTAAATGAATTGCGATATAGACTTAAAAACAGACTGTGAAACATTATATGACATAAAAATAATATTTTAATATAACTCAAACCAAAGTGATGAATAGGCTTGTTTTTCACTGAAGTGATAACTCAAGTACGCAAAAATTGAAGCAGGGAACATTGAATTTTCCTTTGAAAGCATTTCCAAACTTGTTATTTGCGTTGAAAGGTTCTTAGCCCGGTAAAAATTAATCCACTTTTCTGATCATAAAAGCTCATCTTGTTGATTATGATTAATGACAGTATGGGTTTCATTCCGTCATCGCGATGTTAATGTTTATATCCCCTCATAAAATTAATTTACAACGGCAAATGTCCTCGTGTAAAGCAAATGGTTTATTTATAACATTAAACGAGAAAAATATGTTTTAATATAAAAGATATCGCTGCGTAATTTGATGCCGCGATAATATTTTAATCACTTATATTGCGACGGTTTAATAAAGTTTAATGCGTTGATGATAAAGTTGTCTTAATTTATATTAATGTTGTTTTGGTAGTTATTATTTTGTGAAATAAAATTGACTGAAATAATATTTCTCAGATTTCTAAGTTAAAGTATTTGCCTCTGCAGTCACCTCCAACACAAGTCGTCAACATTTGTCATCCTTTTTATTGTGAAACTAATAAAATTGTCTGTTCCATTTGAAAAGTAGATAACTCATAATGTACTATCGCAATTAGCGATCGATGGTGGACGCAGTTTTATGTGACAATTATTCTTTTGAACCATTGAAAACGGAAAATTTATTGCTCCACTTCTAGATTGGCGCTTTGTAGTAGGTATACTACTTTTCTGAGAAATAACGGTGTAGCTATAGAATACGAAGGCTTTGAAAGGCCACTTAAAATAATTTTAAAAAGGTGAATTTTACCATTTTTTATTACATTTTAATTTGAAATTTCAACAAAAAAAAACATTTTATAAATTTTTCCTGACTAAGCGCTTATACAGTATTGAAATACAAATCAGTTGATATAACTCGCCAAATAAAGTTAAAACACTTTAATCTTAAAATGTGTCGTTAACATAAATTTGACATTTATATAAATTTTAAACTAATTGTAAATAAGCGTTACATTAAAAAAAGCGCATCTAGTTAACAGAGAATCTAGGAATGGTTATTAAAAGAGACAAGGGTCAAATTTTTAAGTTTTAAGTCCAGCATTAAAAATTCACCATCGTGCCCGCGAGCTATTCTATTAAATAGGATGAACGTACAAATTTTGCTATTGCTCCAGATGCATCGTGTAAAAGAGATAGAAAATTGTAGTGCTTTTTCAATCGATCAATTCAATTCATTCACTGAACCTAATCGGTTGCCTTGATTGGTCTCTCTAAATGAACCACGAATTGTTTTTTTGCATGAAATAGAAATTTAATGCAAGATGGTTCATACAATAAATTAGTTTAAAAAATAACATAACTTTGCTGTTTATAACCTGAATCAGTAAATTTTTTTAAAATTTGTGTGACAAAATAATTGCTTTTAAATTATTGCTTAAACAATAAACTAATTACTTTTGTTTTTTTTTAATTAATCAGGCCCACTGTTAATGATGGAACCATGTGTATTATTTTAGATTTAAAAAAATAGAATTTAAAAAATGACGCAATAAAATTAACATGTAACCACAAAATTACTTCAATAAGTGTTCAAAATGACCTCCATCATTTTCAGTTCATAATCGCACTCTCTTTAAAAGCATTTTTAAATACAAAACATTATTTCTCGGAATTTCTTTTTACACTGTTCCTTATTTTCAGCTTTTCTGAAAAATCGGTTTGATTTTCCGGAAATTTCACTTGACCAAAGTTGTAGCCCATAAAATTTGCTATCCGGATTGGGCCGTCGGTTGTTTTGTACAACCTTTCGTCTTAAAGATACGGCGGTTGCAAAGTCAAAGAAGCACTTAAAGTTTTTAAATTTTTCACACTTTTTTGTACAAACTGATTTATAACTTTTAAACCATGTAGACAAAAAATAATCGTAATCAATTTTGTAGAGAATTTTATTCTCTATTAAAAAGCTGTGAGGTATTTTACGATAAAATTGATATTTTCGGCGACAGAGCAGAAAGCAGAAGTGTAAAAAAATCAAGTAAGTGTTGATATCTGCTTAGAAAAAGATCCTCTATCACCACTAAAAATATTTGCGGTGATAACGAAGACACCCTGTATATTATGAATACTATGTGACTTTTAAACAAATAACAAATCTGATGTTTATTCAAAATAGACTGATACAAATTATGATTAGATGGATCAGTGTTTCCCAACCTATTTTGTATTAAGGGCATACAACATTTTAGTGTTTTTTGAAATTCATCCTTTAGAAACACCGATTGGATTCTTATAGAAATTTTGCTTTTAAACAGTAATCGGTTTATTTCATCGAACTTAATTTAATTAGTAATCAACTGACTTTGCAAATTTAACGAATCGTAGAAATCCAAAAATTAAATAAAAAAGCTCAATCGAATGGACGTCATGAAAGCTCAACTTTTGTAATTAATTAAAAAGCTCCGCTAGCAAGTACACGTCCTCCTAGCATCAAAAAGTAATTAACCTATTATGAATTATACGTAAAGATCACGTGATATTGATATTTCGCGCCTGTAGATGACGAGGGTTAATTTTATTCATGGATATTTCCCATATAAAATTGCATATTCTAGAGTTATTCAGTTTTTTAAATTTAATGGCCAATTTGCATATACATCACATTTGCAATGCAAATTTTTTATGTATTGCAGTGAATGTGATTTCTCTGCCTATAAAACTTATTACCAAAGGCTTTCCGCTTTAATTTTTCCGCTGTTTATTTTTATGGATATGTGTGGTAAATATTAATTTGTTATAAGTTGTCTCGAATTAACCATCTAATACATAAAACGGCTTGTTTCTTTTGCAGATTCTCAACTAAAAATAACCGCCATCTAATAAAAATTTATTTTTAAAATTATTTGCCTAAGAATAACAATAATGACGACATACACAAGGTGTTTTTTCCTAAATGATAAACATAATGTGGTTAAAAATAACAAGTTTACAAATTGGATATGTGAATACGATTTTTAGTTTTAAACTATTGTAATAAACAGGAAAATTAAAATTTACCTGTAACTTTCACCAACATTAGACTTTTAAATGTTGGATACTAAGATTATGCAAACGCCTTTATTATATCTTCCTAACTTTTTGTACTACCACTAAAGTAACTTGGGATGTTAAAAAAAAAAAAAAAACTAAAGTAAATGACTCTTACCGTACAGCCTGCATGCATAGTAAGTGATTCCTAACGCATGGTAAGCAAAACGCACACTTGGCTAGATAAATCGAAGTAGCGTTACGTCAAACACTGCCTGCATGCACATTGACCGAGTTATAACGCACGGTCAGCAAAACGCACACTTGTCTAGAAATGTCAAAGTAGACTTACATGTGTATATTAGCGAAAAAGCAGTTAAAATCGTAGGTATTATGTGTTCGTAGAAAAAGTAAAGTACATAACACGAGATAAGAAACATATTACGCACGAGTGGAAAAGTCACGCACGGAGCCGCGTAGCGGCGAGTGCGTATTTCCCTGTTCTGGTTAACAGTTCATACAAATTGTTTTGAATTTTTAAAGGCTATTGCTACTACCTATATTTTAGGGAAAATACTCGCAAATAATCATAAGAAACGAAATAACTCCGAAAATATTATATGTAGACATAAAACATGCTTAATAACTTTGAAAGATAATAAAATTTTCTACAAGAAAATGTAAAAATATATAGGGTGTTCCATTTTAAAAAAATGGCTTACATGCGTTTAAAGTTTAGCGAAATGGACCGAGTATATTATTTTTAAAATTACTATGACACTATTGTCTAATAAATTACCAGAGTAAACTGCTCGGGTGTTGTTATGTTAATAAATGTAAATATTTTTATAAAGGTCTGCTCAGTCAAAATTTTCAAGAAAACGTTAATAACTCAAAAACGGTTCATTTTAAACATAAACAACCTATAATATTTTTGAATGCGAATTTAATTTTACATTCAAAAATTATAAAATCTACAGGGTGGTCTATATAAAAGAAAACAATGTTTGGTATCAGTGCGCAAAAACAAAACACTGTGTATAGCTGAAAATAATTTTAGGTTATGTAGTAAATGATTACAAACAACTTTAACATTTAACTTTTTATATTTATTACTAATAACAGAGCTATCGAATAATTCGTCTTGGCTGGGACACCCTGTATAAAATTGTCTTTCTTTTTAAATTTAAAATGGTTTAATCTTTTGAGTAATGTAACCAGTCTCTCAGACCTGTGTTCTAAAAGACCACGCGTACAGTGGAGTATTTAATGTTTAAACAAACATTAGTTGAAGCTGTTTAAAATAACTTTACTCAAATGCATTTCTACAGCGTTATTGAAAAAGTCTGTAACAAATGGAAAAGTGTTTTAGTATTGGTTTCTTAATAATTTTTATTCCTGATAAAAGATAATGCATGCACTAAAACTAATTTTAAGATAAAAAAAATTCAAGGGCACTAGATTGTAGCAATTTTAGAAATATTCACAATAGTGAAGTGCCTTAATTTTGAGAGTTACAACGAAATTTCATGAAAAAAGTTTATACCTATATATTTTAAAAATATGTCCCAATAAAAAAGTTTTACTTTAATTTCCTATTTTTATTTTCTTGTCCAGTTTAACATTCAATAAGTGCATTATTGATTTCTCAGAAAATTTTACTTTGTGCATGACCTAAAACTTTAAGAATGAAAAAAATTCAATAAATAGATATTTTAGATAAATTACTTTGGATTTTAGCGACTTTTTGATTTTTTGATTGTTGAAATTACTATAAAATATACTACTATATAATATTTAGAAATTAAACGTCAAATATCATAGTAGGACAAATGGGAATTCTAAAAACTTTTTTTTTACTTTTTGTTGTTACTCCTAAAATAAGGGCATTTTATTTTTGTGAAAATTTCTAAAACCGCTAAAATCCAGTGTTCTATAAATTTAAATTGGTTTTAGAACATGCACTAACTTTTATCATGAATTAAATTTTCTGAGAAATCAATAATAAATAACTTTTCCATATGTTACACGATTGATTTTATGACACTGTATAAGTAAGTGCCTTTTGTCGATATATTGAAACCCTTATAATTTTGTCCAGCTCTACCTATTATATTTAGTTTGATAGAGAATTGTAACAAACTGCCCTACATGAAATTAAAAAAAACTATGACGAACGCTTGCCATAAATCGAAACGATTACCTTAAATAACCTGAAAATGTTGTTGAACAACCAATCGATTAAACTTTCTCACGTATGAAATACCACAAGGGTTCACCAAGTAAACATGATGTGTGTTTTAAAAAACTTTGGTCAGTTTATTTTATAGTCGAAAACGTTAAACTTCGTGTTACAAAAAGTTCAGTAGTTGCCTCTCTTCTGACTAATGTCTAGAGTTTAGAGTCTAGACTAGAGCATAACAACAACTATATAGCTTCAAAAAAAGTAAAACATTTAAATTTAATAACTTATTATTTTGTTGTAGTAGTGTAATTTGCATAAGCTATTTTTGTACATACTGTTTATTAAAATGCGATCTGAAAAATTCGTAAAGTATATGATCTAATTACCATAAATTAAGGGATGTAACAAGAATTTTAAAATATTTACCAGGAAAGTAATTATACAAAAATACAAACTGCTGAACAAATATAAGTAATTACACATTTTTAAATACAGCACCCCTGCATCCGTATACACTTGCGCCATCAATCAGATAGCTTTCTGATTCCTTGCTAAAAAAAAGCTTTTAGGCTGCAATGTTTACTAGTCCAAAACAGCTTCGATGACTTCATTATTTGACTGATTTTTGAAAACACTATTATTCTCATATTCCACAAACAATCAATTAAAAATGTTGATAGAATTCTACCCTGGTTTTGCAAAAACTTTAATAACAATATTCGCCACACTGTACAGATCTTTTAATCATGACAATTGTAACCGTCAAAATAATAAATCAAACTAATAAGTTCTCATTTATTAAATTTCCTAGTAATATTGGTACATATTCATAAAAATATTTATGGTTAAATTTGAACTTCCTCGTTCAATTAAAAACTAAAATAATTTATTAGTTATCTTTGTAATAAATCAGTAAAAGAGAAGAATACTCGAAACCGTTAATTTCTAAATACACTTACGTCACATCTAGCAATCAACCTTTCAACTTTTAACGGCATTTGTATTCTAATTCACATTAAAGTAGGTACCAATAAATATCGCTTAATTTTTTAATTATTGTTTTGTAGGGCAACAACAATCAATTAATAAATCTGTAGCAACGCATTAGCTTATTAATGAACAAGTTCCAGATATTCTCACTGAGGTTTTTCCAATTGACTAGTGCGAGCATTGTAACAAAGAAAGATTTGAAGAAAGTAGGACATCACGTAAAAGATTTACCCTAATTCTAGTGGCATTAGGGAGCTTTCATTTTAGGTAGTTGATGCTATCGGAAGACGATTTTATATACGATCGTGATCGGCTACAATTGCTTTATTAGCCTACGAGATATTTGCGGCATTAATTCTTATTGTACAAATAAAACGCTTTATTTTGACGAATGGGTTAATTGGATCTGCTTAGCGGAACAAACTTTAAAAATTGATAATTTTATTATTACCCAAGGTGTTATAAGGAATTTTACCTATAAAAGTTTAGTTAAAGAATTACTTAATTTATTGTGTATGAAAAACTAGACCAGTTCTGCGACTTTCTTCTCTTTTTTGTCAATAGTTTGTTTAACCCTCAGTCGGGCGCACGTTAAAAATGGATACAAGCACAATTCTTTTTGGCGCCATAATGGAACGCAAGAGTTTGGAGGTTTCACATAGACAATGCCCTTTCTGCCTCCCTTATAGCTACCATCCATTGATAATTAAATTTAGTTATTGTAACAGTGTGTTTAGATAGACTCCATAAGCCGTTGATTAAAAAATGAAAGTTATACAAAAACTCCAATTTGTTCGCCGTTATTCAAGTCAAGTCAAATCAATTTGATACATTGCACCCGATGCGTGAAAAACTGTAATGCACCCGACGGAAGGTTAATCACTTAAATTACACATGCAGCTGTCATAACGATCATCATTGTCAACGAAATTTACGTAACACTATACTGACTTAGTTGAATGAAAGTTATTATCATTAAAATAATTAGGAAACTACTCAGAAACTACTGGAAACTGATCTAGAGACTAAACTTTTTGATACTGCATTTATGATGAATAACTTAAAAACTTAAATAAATAAGGAAGATTTTACAGTTTAGCAGTACAAGAGTAAGTTAAAAGAACTCCTTTATTTGAATTTTAACAAATACTTAAGATATTCATCAATTTAACTTTTTTATGTATATTGGTCAAAAAGTGCAGAAGTATGTCTACGATTAATTTTTTTCAATCTTATTTAAAGTGTATTAAGACCTTTATGGACATAAATACAAAAATATCGTGAACCTTTCCCCTAGCAAAATGATGAATAGCAGACACTTTTTAGCCTCTCTTCATGTAAAAACATGGATGGACTCTTCCTTGTTAAACATAACACAACGCCCAACACCTGCACCATTGTTTAGAAACATTTTACGGACGGCTATAAATTACAAGTTAGCTCAGTTTAATCCCCAAAATTTTAACAATGAATAACTTCCGATTCCGGCTGTCCAGAAGTTGCAGATCAATAACGTGCCACGCATCGTAATTTGATCGTTTAATAGGGCCGAATACGTAAATGCGACTAGCCTTCAAGACCGAAAAAACTAACCATACGCATAAGGCTCTCACCAATGATAATTTAACTATTTTGAATAACCAGTGTTAGTGTTGGTTTCTCAAAAACTATGAAAGCTACGAAGTCAAAAAATTAGGCAAGAACATATAAAATTTTGACCTGAAGTCTGTTTTCAGTTTTGAGAAAACTAAAACCGTTCTAAAAAAAGTTTTAAAAAAAATTATTTTATTTTGTATTTTTTTCTTTTTTGTTAATTAATTGACGAAAATGGGCAGCTTGCTTTTTTTTTGGGTATCTTTACAAATTAATTTTAGATGAAGAGTCCGTAATTGTTTTTCGCTATGGACCCCATATTACATTTTCAAGCCTAGATATAAAAAGCTAACTTCGATCGCAACCATAAATTTTATATACTAAAGAGTTTAAAATGTTAAATTGAAAATTATTGTCTTTTTTTAGCCTACTATGACGTTTATCAATGATTGACAAACTTGCATCTTGGAAATGGTAATGTAATTCATGTAAGATAATTTAAAGTTATACAATTTGTCACAGGTTAGGTTCAGTAAAGTCGTTTTTTTCCGTAAATAAAAAATTATTTTCTCAGATTTAAAAAATGAAATCGAAATCAGTCCAAAATAATACATAGCTCCACATTTCTAAATTGTTTGATTAACTTTTTAAGGATTCAGAGTTCTTGTAGATATATTAATTTTAGGAATTTCCTGAGCTCTATTGGATCGTTATTTAACGCGCATTTTTACTGTAAAAAAGATTGATAAATAAAACGACGATCATTTGCACGTTCTTGCGTTTCTGCACAAAATGCACTCCTATTTTATTCATCAGCAGAAAATAATGACGTTGGGATTTATACATACGGTTTCGTTTCGGTTCTTTTTTAAATCCCTAAAACCGCTGACTTGAAGCAACTAATTCACGGGAAATTAGTCTGAAAATTGGGTTGATATTGACAATCCCCAAAACACTATCTTCAACAATACTGTTATCCTCAACAAGCATTTGCGATATCCTGTGATATAATTATTATGTAAATAATATGGTTTTAGCAAATGGAATAAATAATTATACTATTCACTTTGAGTTCTGATTCCACACAAATATTGGCAGTTTTTTCTTATTTCTGGAGATACTTTTGAATTGTACTTACAGAAGGCATAGGTCTGTTATTAAATTGAACAGCAACAAATCTCCACTGTCAAATTTTTAATTAATATTTTAAATTAAAAATCGTACCTTTAGTCTTATTGATTGGATCATTAGATGCGCAATAAGTTTATTTTTTTATTGGTACCATTACCTTTCCTGTAAGTTAAAACGTGAGCAGGTATCTACAAAAACATTCCAAACAATTTTTAACGCCTGTATTCGAGTTTCCTTGGGCCTAGAAGGCCGGTAGCGCTTCTTTTTTGTACGCCTTATGGTTTTTAAGAAACGATAGCGGATCACTAGATACAATTTTTTTTGTTATTATCCTGATTCTCTCAACAACAGTGACCAACAAATTAACTTGAGAACAAACCGTTTTGTTCAGTCAGTTTGTTTACCAAACAAGTTTTAAAATAAAAAAGTACTGATGTAATATATTTATAGAAATAGGATAAAAAGTACAATGCCAAGTACTTAAATAATAAAGCAGATGTGTTGTGTAGTCGACTCTTCTAAACTCATACCATAAAAAAAGCAAAAAAAAGAAAACCAATTGCAGTTTTTACAATGATATGTACAAAACAATAGCGTATACGAGTTTTAAACGCTTTAACCGATGTTGTTTACAATTGCTTTTATAGCATAGTTATTTGTGTTGTGTAGTTACGAAGTATATGGTAAAAGTCTGTGTTTGCAAACTTTAGTTCTAATGTAAGAGGGGAAGTTTTACTTTTTCAATAAATTCGGTGAAAATAAATAATAAATATTAAATGACTATAAATATATATAAATACCGATGAGAAAAGATAAAAAAAGACCGGTTATAAATATAGCTGTCATACTATTTAAAAATTGCGTTTGGTATATCGCTAAAAATATTACAATATTCTTCCAAAACATGAATAGGAACGCGGTCAACTGAAATCGAGGCCACCTTCGAAAGAAAAGATTATATTACGCTTTCAGGTAGTTAAGGACGCTGGCTTTTTTCAGAACTGTAAATAAAGTGCAGGGTTCAAGTGTTTTTAATAAATCACTTTGATGTTGCTAACTCTTTGAATTTCATATACATTATTTATCGAAAGCTAAAAGGTGAGCTAAAATTATTGGAGTGGCAATATTTTATTGCGGATAGAAAATCTATTTCATCGCCTTCGAATTGAGAAATGTATAGCCAAAATTTACTTGGTGATGAATTTTTGTAGTAAACTCGTAGTAGGTTCGATAAAATACTCTCCTTGTATTGCACATTGCACAATGTTGCTTTAAATTCTAGTGTAACTTACTCGGACATTGTACGGACCAACGGCCGAACTTCCATTCTTGACAGTTATATTGATTCCCAAGTGGTCCAGCCAGAATAACTTCCAAACCCCATCTGAACTATCGTACAACCGGACTTAATCTCACGCCCTAACTTTCATCAAACAAATGTCTATTGTTTCAAACAAATGGAACGTTTGCTATAAAATCGCGCTGGCTCCTTCAAAGCAACGAATTTACTTTTTCGAAACCCCACGACATGGGAAAATAAAACTTGATCGTCAAACGTTGAAAAGTACACACTTAAAAAAATAAATTTATAATACAAAATCGATCGAAGCTAAATGACTTACAGCACCCCAAAAAAATTTTTTTTTTTTCTTATTATCTGGTAAAATTAAAACACTTCAAGATAAAGTTATCACGAAAATCTGTTTCAGGGCCAGGAAGTGTAGACACCGTTATTGAAATTTTTTCTACTGTAACGGACCGTACTGTACATAGGCCGCACTGTTGTGAAAGAGTACTTATTACTCTTATATTTATTATTGTTAATTACACAACAATTTTAACAACAAACTCCTTTATTTCTTGACTGGCTGTACATTTATCGGGGGTTGGTTCGTAACTATCCGTGCGACCGTCCCCAGATTTTAGGTTCCCCGTTGATATCCCTTTTTTATTGTAGTTGAATCTTTGTCATTATTTCCTATAAACACATATTTGTGTGAGTAGTTTGTTCTACTTATGATGTACAACTTTATCAACAAATCGTTTGTTGATTGACGAAACCCAAATGCTGGCGTTGTAGGACCCAAGTTATGACCGTAATATTTTAACGTTAATGTGTTTTACTAAAGTTGAAATCCTCATAACTAGGCCCTTTTGAAGTGTTACATGTTTTAGTAACTGATGCATCAGCATTTGTTGCAATGTTATTCATTTAAAAGTAAATGAAATAACATTGAAGTTAAATAAAATAATTGATCTCAGGCGGGGTTTCACACTACGTAGGGCTCATCAACTGCTTTAAAATGTAGCTTACAATTATAAGTTTTGAAATGTTCCTTAGCTGTAGAAATAAAAACTTTGCAATAAAAAAATAGACATATTTTCAATTTGTCGCAACTCATTTCTTTTCCAAAATCCACTCAAAATTTTTCCGTGATTTTTTAGGTATCATATAGGGTCTTATTAAATTTATTTTGCTGTAAATCAGCATACCACCAGTAGTACTTTAGAATGAAGTAGGTGGTACGCGAAATATAATGTATTTTTAACCCGTTGTAGACCACTTAGTATGTCAAGGGAGATTAATTTTTTATGTGATGGTACCAGAATTTTCGAATTTCTTCTTCAATGTTACGCGGTAATTAAACGATTGACAACCTGTAGTGTAGATCATTATCGATTGTTGCTCATAATTTAAGTTTCGTTATAACAATTACATTTTAAAAATACAAAGTAAATAACTTGTTCTACGACAAGAAGCTATTATGACATTTATTTGCGTTAGATAATGAAGCTTCTTACCGCACTGAGTGGGATAAGAAATCATTATACAACTCATTTTGATAGGACAATTTTTGACGAAAACTTTACAATTATTTATACGCTCGTGATTATATTTACATGTTTTATCCCAAAATTTTCACCACGACAAGGATAATTACAAAAACTGTAATATTTCTGACAAGACAAATTGCCTGGTTGCTATGCTGTCAAAAATGCCAAACTACTCGATTTTAAATTAAAAAATTATGACGTTTAACAGAAAATAGGTACTTCATCTTACAAAATAATATATATTTTTTCAATTTTGGGCAGTCGTAGATAAAAAGTTGTAGTTAATTAATACTTGTGACACATACTCGTGCTTTTACCCGGCTCGAGTTAACGCCCTCGTCGGGCAAACCACGCATTCATATGTTTAATGATGCCTTTATCTCACTGATTAAATAAATAACTATTATCTACCACCATAATATACTTCTTTCATAGTTTACTCAATCAAAATATTCGCCAAAAATCACAAGATCTTAACGATAAGAACGTAGATTATTAGAATTTAAGTGTGAAATATACCAGCACTTTTTTTTTTTAATAAAAATTTATAATAGATACACCATTTTTTTATACATATATTATTTTTTTAACACTAGTAAGTAGTAACTATTAGGAGACGATTAACGGTTAATAAAACTTCATAAACAAAACCGAAGTGGCAGATATTTGATTTCTTTTAATAAACATCATACATACAAACCAATTTATGGAAGGAAAAACGTTAGACATCCAAGACTGAAATAAAAAAACCAAAACACATGATGCCCTAAAAAAGTTAAAGGTCGAAAACTTGTTGATAATAGGGATTGTAAATTTACCGACTTTGAATTACCGGTAATTCGGTAAAATTGTCGATCAAAACCGGTTTACCGGTAAACCATATTATTATATATATTTATATTATATTGTTTCTTTTTAGATTTTCGCGGTTACTAACATTTTTAATATAGTTTTCGGAGTTTATCCGCGTATCCCCTATAGTAAGAGCTTGCCGAAACGTCGAGCCAATTTAAATATTACACGGATAAACTCCGGAAACCATATTAAAAATAAATATATTTATACACATTTATTTATTATGGATCTGATTGAGATAGTTGAAGCCTAAACTATGCCAATCAGTTCCATACAATATATCAGTTAGCAGCCATCAACATAATATTTTTTTATGTAATATTAAGATAATACAATATAAAATGACTATATATAATATATAAAATAAAAATATTACAAAAAATAGGATCCAGCATTACAAAAAACACATGAAAATAAAACTGTTCTGAACATAAAATATAAAATGATATAACATAAAATATGTTGTCAAACTATTAACAATGAGTTTTATTTTAAACTTTTCTTTAAAAATAAGCACGTAGAAAACATAATTTATCTAAACTGTCGTCTCCTAATTGCGACCTAATTTTTGTAGAAACTAATCCAGCCGCGGAAAAAGCTCTTTCGGATTCTACACTTGTTGGTCGAGTAGTGAGTAAACAATCATATGCCATTTGTATGTTTTCCCCTTATTTTTCTCCTTGACAATACGTCAATTTTTTTTCGATTATTTGATTTAGATTTTTATCATGATTAGAAAGATATTGTATTACCGGTAAAAAATTGACAAATTACCGGTAAAATTTGAAGAGCATTTTTTGCGATTTACCGGTAAACCGATTTACCGGTATTACAATCCCTAGTTGATAATGGTAATGGTAACGGTTAAATGGGCAAAGGTGTATAGAATTTTAAACTGATATGAAATATATTCGAAAATTTGAGATTAACAAAACGGTTCAGAGTTTATTGGAAACAAATAACTAAATATCCGATTTTTCATATTATTTTGATTCTTACTTTTTTTGGCGCAATTTTACGGAATGATCATAGGTATGTGTTTTAATATATTTTTCCATGTATTATAAGCATATAATCATATATCACCAATTCACCACATTATAAATTTTCAGTTATTAACAATGTCAAACAAATGCTAGCGTTCGAAATACCGCATTTTTAAAAACACTATTTTTACCAGCACATATGTATGAGCCGTTTATTCTAAAACTTTCAAAATAAACGTATTTGTACTTCAATTTAACATATTGACAGAAATTTCGAGTAAAATAATTAGGGATTAAAACACGATACTTTTTTGTAATCGTAAACAACTTTAAACCAGTTTTCGCAAAGTGTCTTAACCCACTTTTAAAATGAACGGCTCATATATCTGCTAAGGCTCTTTATTTTTGCTATTCGTAATTCACGTACAATTAATTGAACTACACCGCTAAATGTACCTACATTAGCTAACGAAATTGTGTGCGTGATGGAATATCATTCAGCAGATTCTATTTATGAAATAAATAAAAAGCTTTGCCATTTCAGCTCGTTTATATATGTGTGCTATCCTTGAAAATTTTCAAAAGCATTAGTATGCATGAGCTATATTAATTCAATAACATACTACGCTTTGGGTTAGGTATTTTTTCAATTATAAATGCATAATTTAAGGTTGTTTGAGCTAAAAGTTAAAGCTCTTTAACCAAATTGATGGAATGTTTTTCATTTTGGAACAGAGCCGAAATAATTTACAGTTAACTGCACTTAAAAAGGTTTCAGTTTGTTTATAAACAAAATACTGTGTTAGCTTTGCTATTTTAAAAATGTTTTAAAGGACTATGTACTCGTATATTAATTGTGCAGGTAGGTTTTTTGTTGGAAAAATTATCGCGCCTTTAAAGCTATTTATCCAATTTTTAAACGCTTCGATGAAAGGTGAATAAAATTAGCATATACAATAATGAATGCAAGGAAAACAGGCGCAAGTTATTAAAGGAACGGCGCAAACGTGCCTAGGTCTTGTTTGGCATTGTGGCTTTTTTAAAAAAATATTTGCTTCAGTGTAGCTTCAGTAAAAAATTTGGCTATGGGGCGTGCGCATCTTTTTAAATTATCTTGCACAGAGTATCTCACTACAAAGTTCCCAGCCTTGTTTTTTTAAATTTTTACAGATGAAGCGTGTGAATTTGTATCAAAATATTTAAAGGGTCATAAAAAAAATGTTGTATGCCACTGGATTTAACCTAACACGAAATCTCTTTTAAAGATTAGACTTTAACGTTAAGTTTTTATTTTAAATTCACTTAGTGGCGTATGACGGGGGGGCAGGGGGGTATCGATGCCCCGGCGCCAGTCTTGGGGGGCGCCGCGAAGACAAAATATTTTTGCGTTTATTTCACTTATTTAAACCCAGAAAACTAAAATGCCCATATGATTTAAAAATTATTTCACATTTTCATTACAGTGTGTCTGAATAAATACAGTGCAACCTCTATAATCCGAACACACTTTAATCCGAATATCCACTAATCCGACCTTTGACATTCTAAAGTCATAGTCCGAACGCACCTCGCTAATCCGAACTATGCAAGTATTTTTCTGCATAAACGTAGCATTTATGAGCATCTACTTTGATTCTCTTATTACAACTTTTAGAATGCAACGGTGTAGTAGTAGTAGCTCGACGTAAAAAGTATAATAATAAGTGCAAAAAATGTCGAGAAGACAACATAAAACTTTAAATTTGCAAGAAAAAGTTGATATAATAAATGAAATTAAATCTGGAAAACGTTTTTCCAGTATTTCATTAAAATATGGTGTCGGAAAATCGACTGTATGTGTGTAATAGCATACAGAAAATGTTGTAGGGTTGTAAATTATATATTTTTTTATAAATCCAATAATCCGAATTGACCCTTTGCATTTAATTGTTCGGATTATGGAGGTTGCACTGTAATGGAACATTACTTGAAACTCGCAAACTACAATAAAAATACGGCCGAGGGGTGAGGGGCGCAAAAAATAGTATGCCCCGGACGCCGTTTACCCTCGCACATTTCACTACATACATAAAAATTATATGTATCATTATTAAGCGATGTACTGATTTTTATTTAATTATATTTTGATTAAAAATGAAAATTATGAAAAAAACGAGATCAATCGAAATATCATGTAAAAAAAAAACAATACAACCAAACGGAACCCAAAATAATTTAGTAATTTTCATTGTACTATTATGGATAAACATACCATACTTATTCTTAACAAAAGAGATTATTCATATTAAATTGTTTCTTGGAACTTATTAACGCAAACGAATATAGGAAATTGTTGCTTGGTGTTTAATATACATAGGTATTGTGTGAAAAACTTTCATAACAATGAATTAACATTTTTTAAGCCTGTAAACATTATACAGGGTGGACCAAATATTACTTTACCATTTAAAAACCTTTTTTTGCTGTTATGTATTTTCTTAAATTTTTTAGATCCTTAAGAAGTTACCTTGGGAGACACATAGAAAGATTCCCGATGAAACAACGTGCGAACGTCGTGAATCTTTTCATTATGTATCTTCCTAAGTTAATTTTTGAGAATTAATATAAAATTATCGAAATATTTAAAAGCAAAAACATTTTTTATATAGTTACTTATTATGGCTCACCTTTAGAAGAAGGTTTGTACTTTAAATCGTCCTAACGGTTTCCAAAACCTTACCTCATTTAGAAATAATAATTTTGAAAATGCAATTAAATATATTAAGGAAAGAAATGATTTGTTTTAAATATTTTATTACAAAAAAAAACAACACTAATTTGTTAAATTCGTTATCTGATAAAACTCACAGTTGGATCAATAATACATTTTTGCTTTTGATAGTATTTTTTCATAAGTGCAATAAGAAACTTTGTATAGGAAAATACCTAATAATACCTGCAATATATACATAAAATTAATGTAAATTATTCTACAACAAAGCTACATGCTATTATAAAAACATGAAAATGTGAAATAAAACTATTGTTAGATTATTATTAGCTTGTAAATATGTAAAATATTGTATCAATTTTACCTGTTTGTTTAATATATTTTGTAAGACGCACCGAGCTTGGTGGCTGGTTGGTAAAACAACCTAACTTGTAATCGGGAGGTCCTGGGCCCAAGGCTGACTGTCATTGTAGAAGTTTCAGGTGGTTTTTTCTATGGTTAAGGCAAATGCTGTGGTAGTACTTCCACATATCCTTGCCCATCCTTGACTATCCACATCCCTACCCATTATCCTTACGACTGAAGAGGGGGTCAACCCCCCTATAGCAGTCTCCGCGCAAGCTGAAAACACGTGACCTTTGACCTTTTTTTGTAAGACGCACATACAAGAAGTAATCTATAAACAGGCGCGGATCTAGGTTTTTCGGAAAATAGGATTTATGGAAGTCCAACGGGGCCCCATTTTTTGTTAGATTAAGAATCTTTAAATTGGGGTTTCAAATTAATTTTTAACAACATCAAAATCAGAGTTGATATATATTTATTTATGAAATGGTGTTTTCAAGACAGTGCACTTAAACTTGGTGACCTGACCAATTACTTAACATTGATTATAATAAAACAAATAATACTTTTAATTATCATGATTATTATATTATAAATAATAACTATTTCTTACTACACGATAAGTGCTCTTTGTTAATGAAAAAGTATTAAAAATTTATGATAATAATTCAATTTTTGTGGGCCATTGGTTGTACATTATAATAGCGATAATAGATAATACAATGATTTTTAATATGGTATTCGGAGTTACCCGCATAATTGACATATGTTCGACGTTTCGGCAAGCTTCCACTTGCCATTATCAAAAGCTTTTTTGAAAAAATGTTTAAATATTCGAAAAAAAAGATAACATAATGTCACTGACATAAATTAGTGACACTTTCTGTTAGTCAAGGTTGACTAAATTTGCTTTGTCTCTCACTTGACTGCGTGTTATTGGTCGGCAGATCCTTTCGCTAATCTCGGTTAGAAGCAGGGACTAAAAACGAAAAAAATTCTGTTCGTTTCTGTTCGGAACGAAAACGAAAAATATCGTTTTCGTTCTTTTCGTTCTAACCGAAAAAATTCTTTTTTTCGTTTTCGTGAACCGAAATAATAACGGTTAAAACCGGTTTTACAATATTTTTTTTTCGTCAAAAAATCAATTTTTTTTCTAGTCACCACAAGCCTCTATAAATACGATAACAATATTTGCGTCTCAACTAAAATATAAACGATGACGATGGTATTTGATGCTCACGGACAGCATATTTTAGACTGGCGAACCATCGTCATATTAAATTTACCAAATCGTTAAACACATTAACATTTAACCATTTTATTACCGTAAGGTGCAAAAACACAACGTGATTAGGTTAAATTAGACACACGATCTTTATCTAAAAAGATGAAAATATAGCAAGTGCTGTTTTAAATTTGTTTTAGTACTAAAAATCTAAGCATTTGAATTAAATAAGATCCTGCTGTAATTATTTAAAAAGACAGAAGAATGAATTCAAGTGGATAATTTACTAAATGTTATAAATAAAAAAGATATTAAAACTGATATTAACATGAAATATACTTTAATTTATAGTTTGTACATACCAAACAATATACATTTACACATTCCGTTAAATCTTACTAGCAACACATCTTCCAATAAATCTTCTTTTACATTAGTCCTTTCGAAGTAAGAATAAATTTTACTATTATTATGTCTAAACGCAAATAAAACATACACATTGATAATATATATCCAATCAAGTGTATATTTTATATTGATGATCTAAAAAACAAATTAGAAAGAGAAAATATTTGTACCGTTAATTGTGTTACACGAAATTGCAAGTATAAACAATAAAGTTGTTAATACATATTCACGTAAATATATGGAGAAAAGTGAAGCTCACTTATTTCAAGTGAGATTTTTTACTGCATCGTGGAGTTCCCTAGCACAGAAAGTAAATTCGCGTTTGTGTTTAACAAATAAAATTGAAGTAGCGACAAAACCGGTTAAAACCGGTTTTGGAAAATATTTATTTCGTTTTCGTTCTTGAACGAATAATAATAATTTCGTTTTCGGTTTCGTTCTTAAAAAAATTTCGGTTAATTTCGTTTAACGTTTTCGTTCCGTTCTCAGTCCCTGGTTAGAAGTGCGTATGTTGGCGGCGCTTCGCTGATACGTAGAGAACGTACTTGCCTCTCTCCACAAGAGCTGGTCAACACTGCCTTCCATGCTACTGGCAGTATCCGACCATATCCCGTTTATTGATATTATTCATTCTCTTTTCAATTTCAATCGGCTCTCGGATGATCCTTGACGAGAAATGTTCTATCTACACTGGCCAGTACTTTGGCTTCATCGAAGTTAATTTTGTGGCCAGTTGAGCTGATATGCTGATAGAAGGCCGATGTGCTTGTTTTATTCACAACAGAATTTTTGTTCCTGAACTCGCACACCCACGCGTTTTGGATTGTTAAGGACATTTTGAATTTTACGATTGACTGTAAATATGGCTTTGATATTGCGGTGGTGTAGCAGATTACTAATTTTATCGGACGTTCCTTTGACATACGGTAAATGGGCTAAACCAATGGGAGCTGTTTCTGCCTCAGTAGTTTCCTTCGTGGTAATCCGTTTTAAACGTCGTGTGATTGCTTTATCCACACGAAGAACAGTTGAAAAATACTCCTTTACAAATCGTTTATATATAAAATACTTTAAAATTCCGCGCATCTAAACTAATTTAAAAGTAGATAAAAATTATATATTAAAACTACGGCCATTTACTGCATATATTACGAACGTACATGAATTACTATTGATTAATTTATAATTTTTTTTAAGTGTACAGAGTTTATAAATTTAATTTCTCAGTATTGCCATTAAATGCATAAAACCCCTAACTATTTAACTAAATTTAAACTCAAAAACGAACTATATTTAAAACTAATTGAATAGAAATCTACAAGTTGATCTATATTGTTCGTGTAAATATTATACATTTGTTAAAAATAAATTATTTGTAGATCAGGTATTTTACAATTAAAGTATTTAGTTGCATAAAATATTAATTTTAGTTTTACCCGAGCAGGTGACATATATCTGTTCTATTTGCGAACTTTACTCACAAAATTTTCCAAGACCAAATCTATAAAAAATACCAAGTTATTAAGGTTATATAAAGTAGGCTTCTTCAGCACGTTCAGACTAATTTCTCTACCCTTGCCGATATTGGAAAGACTCTTAAACTCAATTTCAGGAACGCTAACAGCTACGTCGTCGCATTTTGTGTAATTGTTCCCGAATTATCTAATCTTTTCCTTTCAAGTTTTCTCACATAAAGAAAGGGAAAAGTCACAGGAAATATTGTCTCTTTGATGGATTTCGAAAATGTGAATGCATCTTCTTGTTAATTACAAATTGTTATTCTGGGCACGAAAGGTGCTTATCAATAGTTAAAAGTGATAGTCAAGGCTAAAAACTAACGCGAAATTGCTTTTTGATAAGCAGTTTAGTTTGAAATAAATGTTCAATAAAGATGTGATTTAAGCGTAACCCTAGATATAAACCGATTTTAATTTATATCAAAAACTCATAAAAAGTTTCACAAAAAAAGTGATTTAAAATTAAACTAAACTATACTTCCTGCATTTGCTTTTTATTATTTTAAATTCATAGATATCACAACGAAATTTATTTATTGATTGAAAACGTTAGACAAAACTGCGATACCCTGGACGCGGAACCAATTTTAGACGCAGCCGACTACATACAAAAAATCTGAGCTAATACAATTCATTTAACCGAAAATCGTCTTGACGTCCTTTTCTCGTTTTTGTTTTCAACTTGTAATCTCACGACTCGTGAATTCGTCCTATCTTTACAATGAAATCAGATATTGGCTGTACTATCGCCATGACCACCTAAAATTGAAAGTCTTAAATTCGCATATAAAATAAAAGTTTATAAATAAAAATTACAAAAAAAGTTGGAATTCTTTAATGAAACTTAAAGCATATTTTTTAATTTTTAGGAATCATTTGAGTATTTGTTTTTCCTGATTGATATTAACAAATAAAGGAAACAATTAAAATGGTGATGATTTGCGGTAGAACCTATACCGGGTGTAAATGAAGTGTGGTACACCCCCTTTTTTTTTCTTTAGTTTTGACTTTTGATTAATGGGATTTTAGACTCATACCCTTAGTTTTTTGAGCACATGCACACAATTGTTTCACTTCCGGTTTCGCCGGAAATGACTCCATCTTTGTTATTTTAAATGAAACACCCTGCATATTTATACATTTTTAAAAAGAGGAAGCGATTTTGGATTTTGGTTAATTTTTATAACCTCAAATATTTTTGAACCAAAATTTCATTTTTTATTAAAAGTGCCTTGACCAGGGATGTCAGACATCCCGCAATGCGCGGGACAGTCCCGCACAGAGTGATTTGTCCCGCGTCCCGCATAAACATGTAAATGTCTCGCAGGTAAAAAAATTAACAGGTTTTGACTGTAAAATAATTAATATAATGCCAATAAAAGTGATGGATGCTGTTATGAAATGTATTTCTTTTGTACTATGTATGAATTTTGGTTATTGGCGGGTGAGTTGCACGCTAATGGTCGAGGGACGCGTTAAACGTCGGGGAATCCTCGAGCCGCTCGGGGATTTTTAGACGTAATCATCTGTGTAATCCGGCGTATGCCCCACTCTCCACTCAGTGTCCAAACTTCTTCACAATTTTCAAAAATTATCGAATACATTTTCACTATTCAATATGCAAATGCAACATCTGAAAGGATTTTCAGTCTAATGATGAGTGTTTGGCATAAAGATAGATTGATAGGTTGATTCCAAAAAATTTGGACACCGAGTTGATGATAAAGCAGAATTTCGGAATGAATTGTTAAGAATTACAATATTTAAAAAAAAAATTAAGGCTTAATCATTCTCAAATCAAGTGATAAATATTGAATAATTTTTAGGATACCTAAATATGTAGTATCTACTTATAAATAAAATGTAACTCAATTTTTGTGATTTTGGTTTTCTTTGTTAGATACATTTTTAAATGGCCAAAATAAAGTTAAGAAATTAAAAATTATTTGTCGAAATCGTTAATTATGAAAAAAAAATCTTAGAAAAATCGCCGCAATTTTTTAAATTTTTGTCCCGCGGGACCTAATTTGAAATCTGGCAACCCTGGCCGTGACCTGCATGATTTGGATTTTGTTATGTCAACAATTGTCCAAAAAACGTTTTTGTAAATTTTAATTGACGTTTAGGTTACTTTAATCGGCTTTGAAGGTTGCGGAATCAGTGTTTTGACAATACGTCATGTTTTTTAGTGAAACTATAGTGGTACAAGCTGTTATTTAAATGCAGCATCTTCTAACGAATCCATCGATACCAATAACTTGTATTTTTATTAGGAGTCTGCTTTAAAATCTTCAAATTATTGTAAAGATTTATTAAGAGATCCTGTTAATCGCAGTAGACTGTGCATAACTGCAACAAAAAAAATCATTCAAAACAAAAACAAAGGTACCACTGACGATCGCTGTGGACACAAAAAAATGCTTGTTTACGTGTTTGGATGTCATTGTGGTGGAAGAAAAATGATTTCACAGTTATTAAATTAAAGCTCAATAAAAAATTTATTTTGGTTCAAAAATTATTTGAGATTATAAAAATTAACTAAAATAGTGCAGTTGTATCCAAAATCGTTTCCTCTTTCCAAAAATGTAAAAATATACAGGGTGTTCCATTTAAAATAACAAAGTTATAGTCATGTCCGGCGAAACCGGAAGTGAAACAATTGTGTGTATGTACTTAGAAAATCCGGTTTCTTGCACATATCGTATCTCTAAAATTTCATTAACCTTGGAGTAGGCGCGCACCCTGTTGTAACAAATCGTCGCGCGACGTCTTTTAGACATATTGATGTTAAAAGCGATATAAAAATTAAAAAAACGAAAGCTATTGACATTTATTTTTAAACAACATAAACTTAAACAATTTCCAATCTTTAAAAAAATAATGTTATCATAATAATTAATCAAAACGACCGTTGTAATATTAATTCACTCATTCATTCTGTGTCCGACGTATTGTCCCCATCATACCACTCACTGCAAATAAATTTTGTGTGGTCTCAACAAATATTTTTGTCGCAAGATACGCAATGAGTTTTCGAGTTTATTTTTTTGTAAAATGGGCATATCTTGCAGTCTTGCACGAACCTCTTTGGGTTATCTTCAGCTGAAGTATTCGGTACTGTATTTTCATCATTACCAATGTATTTGATTAGTTTCCTTTTAAGTCCTCTTGGCAAACTGGAATTTTTCTTTTCTCCATATATTTTTTTATTAGTTCCCTACCCAACTCTCCCTGGAACAATCGTCGACTTTTTATGTCAACATTATCTGTTTTCAAAATTACCATGGCGTTTATGGCAAAGATGTCCAGAAAATCAAAGAATACGTTCAGCGGCCAATGCCAATGGTTACACTTTCTTGACACACTGTATAAGGATGCTTTTTTGTCCACTTCATCAACACCCCCTTTCGTTTGATTATAAAATGTTATGATAGATGGCTTTTGCTTAACATCTGAGCTTTCATCAATTTCAGCTGATCTGTGTAGAGTAGAAAATGAAACAACTTTGAAATTTTTTTTTGGTACATAAGAAATTAATGTTCCGAAATCGGAAAAGCCAAAAATGCTGAAATATTTAGGCTTGCCTTTTGCAGTGATAAAGGAAGGGGGAAATTCTTTTTTACTTGATCGAATTGTACCAACAATGGACAGCTTATAAATTCGTGCTAAATCTATTTGAGTGTCGTCGACTTCTGGCAAAAGTTATTTTAGCGTCATTTAATCTAAAAGCACTAATTTTTGGAAAAAATTAAAATAGTTTTGACAAACACAAGTAGTCGCGCGAAGTCGATTCGACGTTTACTGTCAAAAACCAATAACCTAAACTGCTCGCGCGATGTCTATTCAACATATGGCGCGCGCTGTCGATTCGACGTCTGCGTTGAGTAGTAGTAATCAGCAAATTATTTAATGTAGGCGTGATTTATTAGGACAAATATAGGTTCAATCGTTTTATTACATATATATCTAAGGTTGCACGGAAGCACGGGTTGGTAGCATGCGTGAAAAGACGTTTTCGCGGTAAAAATAAAAAGTCTTTTCGACATAGCGCGACTACTCCAGGGTTAATCACAAATCAAAACTAAAGAAAAAAAGGGGTGTACCACACTTTGTTTACACCCGGTATATATTTAAAAAAAAATCACTTAAATAGATTGAGGAACGTTTTTTTGTAACATCAATTTTTCTTTGCAACACAAGAAATTAAAAAAAAAAGTGTAATGCAGTGCACATAAATTAAGTGGCTTCACCGCCAGTTCTGTTTATTGTAGAACTCGTCTTCTATAAACGGCAAATGTAGTTGTGCATGTGCTTTCCAATTGCAAATCAGTACTAAAAGGGGAATCCCGAGAGTGCATTTGTACATTAGTACTTGTTCAATACAATTACAGTTAGGTTAGGTTAGTTTATGTCGGTAGACCGTTATTCATTATTGTCTGAGGTTGATATTTGGTTACCGCTAAGCAAAATAATTACATGCTTTGAAATCGAGCTTCTTAGAATAAGTGAAATTCCCTTTTATAATATTCATACTATTCATCGGTATAATGTCTAGTACATTTGCCATCAGTAATTGATGTCTATTTTTATCTTATATCTATACATATTTGATATGTATGGGTAATAAATTTTATCGTACAGCAATATAAGTTCGAAAACTTTGGGTCACAAAGTAATATAGGTCAAAAAGTCATAACGCTACCAACAAATACGTATACTATAAGTAAAACATTCGAAATATTACAAGTTTTCAGTTTTTGTTTTTTTTTTTTAATATGCATTTGCTACGATACTCAAAAAAAGCTTGTTTCCAGCTTGATTAATCTCAACTTTCAGTTGATGTTTGTCTTTGTTTAAGTTAATATAAATAACGCTTGATGTAATAAATAAGGGACATTAAAGGCAATAGATTCTCTTTCTAACCCAGCGGGTTGCACTGAATTATGGCGAAAATTTCTTAGGGTCGTGGAGATATAACTAACTACATGACAGTGGAATATTGTTTTATGAGTATCTTTTCAGTAAAATAGTTGACCTAAATGCCCGAATGTTCATCTTAACATTGGTTAATTACTTGGAACAAATGCTCAAACTGGTGCTTAGCCGCATGCCAAGAAGCTATGGTGATGCTGGTATGTGTATGACATTTCTTGCAAAGATGGCACTCACGTTATTGTCTCTAATTGGCACAGAAATTTCATTAAACAATTATGGCTGGCTCTAGCATAAACGTAGGGTCAAATTCATGTGAACATGTTTAGCCTTAGTGAGTTTGACAAGAAATACGGGATGATAAATATATCATAGAATTAATTACATCGTTCTTGGAAGGACATAAAGGTGGAAATTAAAATACATAAATTTTTTTTACGTGGCATGGTCTGTGTGAAAATGTTTAATTCTTAGTTATATTTTTTATAAAAGTGGTCCAAAAATAATGAGTGTTAGATATTGTTTACTTAATTTTTGTCTATTTATCCATGAATTTAACAAAACAACTTTTTTTAAATCTGTGCAAATAGTCCCTGAATAAAACTTAATTAAACGCAAAGCATTGTTCAATTATAATTGATTACGATTTTAAAATAACTCAAGCGCTTGCGAATGCAAAGAAAGTTTAGATTTAGCTTTTAGTGACCGCCATTCTTTTGAAGAAAAGTTGTTTGGTACTTAGTTTTGCACCGTAGGCCTAAATTATTTTTTTTTTTCGAATAACCAAAGCACAATAAAAAACAATTGAATATTTTGAAATGACAAGATACCCCTATATTATACTCATTTGATAGATAATTTTTTTCTCTCTTTAATTATGGGGTCACCTTAAAAATAAAGTTTATGCTAAGAGCCCGGAGAAAATTAAAAATTTCAAAGATCGTAATAGAGAAGAGATGAGGTCTATTACACCTGAAATGGTTGGGAATGTTGTTAACCGAGTTTATCATTGCCAAGCTGTAAATGGTTCACAGTTTGAACACTTTTGTAGATTTCGTCAAAAAATTGTAGTAGCTTTAATGGTTCTGTTAGAAATAAATAGGAGTACTAAACAATTAATATAATTTGAGAGTATTTTTTGCGTTTTTCTCAAAGTTGCATAAGTGAGGGCACTAAAGTTTTACATCATTGAAAAGAGAAGAAAAGTGTCTATAAAATGAGAATAATATAGGGGTATCTTGTCATTTAAAAAAGTCAGTAATTTTTCATTCGCTTTTGTTATTTGATAAAATTTAATTTAAATTGTAAGTTAATTCTAGTGCAAAACTAATAAGAAATAAAAAATAAAAGTTTAACTAAAATAGGCTAGGTTTCACAAAATTTTCAAGCGTGCCGTGACAAACAAAAAACTCTCACTCTATCAACAAATGTCATTTAAACGACAATGTGGTATTTTTTGTCTAAGTAGGAGATTAATAGGTACCGTAAAATGGGGCTACTTGGGACAGTTTCAACATTTGAAAGCGTGTACCACGTTCATTTTTTAATTAAAAACTTTCAATTTTTTGATGTAATTGGGTGAGGTGCCAATGAACAATATTCTATATAAAGAATAAATAAATATATATATTTATAAGTACAAAAAAAAAACTTCCTGTCCCAAGAAATACTTAAGACCGGGCAACTTAGGTGGGACACATATGAATTTCAGTAGTTTGACTTAAGTTTAGCCTAAAAGGTCCTACTTGGGACAGTTATATTATATTTTTTATATTAAATTGATCTTTCACAATTATCCAGCATGAAAAAAATATCGAAAATAAAGAAAATAAAACTTTAATTCGCAGGTTACAAAAATTTTAAACTAAACGATATTTTGATTGGAAAAATTAAACAAATTGTACTACCTCTGTTCAAAAATGATTGTCTCATTTGATCTGGAAGCAATTGAAACTGCTCGTAATTATTGCAGGATATTTAGAAAGTAAAAAAGTTGTTTAAAGCAGGATTCAATATACTCGTATTAATTGAACAAAAATTTTCACCAAAACGGATTATTTTTGAACAGAGGTAGTATTAAATAAAAAAATTATATAGGTAAGTTATTCAAGACCTAATATTAAATGTATATTCTTAGAACAAAAGTACAAGAGAAGTTTTAAACAGTTCTTAATTCGGCCATTTTAGATTAATTAAAAAAATGGATGTAACAACTTACCTGCTTGTAGTAATTTCAGAAACTAATACGTTTTTCTAAGCTTATATTATACTTTTAAAACTCTACTAAGCAACTTTGATTATCTCAAAAGTTGACAGTTGTAAACAAAATTTTTAGGTGAGAATATCATTTTGTCCCAAGTTACCCTACCGTCCCAAGTAGCCCTATTCTACGGTACTGCCCTTTGTGACTGTTTTGCTCCTTTTTTTGAAAAAAAATAATTGTTGGGAGCTTTAAGGGAGTGAAAAGTAAGAAGTTCAAAGTGTATTATTGCTAAAGGAAATTACTGTAAAGATATTTATAACATAATCTTAGACAATAATAGTGTTCAAATTTATAATAAATTTAGTGTAAATTTTAAATTTATAAACGTATTAGAATACAATTTTTTTTAATGCCAAATGTTTATGCATTTGCAATGTTGTTTTACTTATTTTATAACTGAACCTTACAGCAATAATTATTTTCGTTACGTTGGTTCAAACTTTTTAAAATTCGCCAAAGAATAAAAAAATTGTTTTGCACAAATTTTATAATTTAAAAAGAAAGAAAATTACTTTTATTAAATTACTATTTCTTATATCAAATGGGAAGAAATAAGAAAGTTTGTACATGACAAAAAACGTGGAAAAAGTCTTTCAGTCCTACACCCAACAATAAAAGGATTTAGGACTGAATAAAAGATTAAAATAAATTATCGCAAGGTTTTTATTTATTGTAAATCACAGAAAATTACATCTGCAGTGACTTGATTTCTTAAACTGCGTTTTACACTATTAAATGTTGCAGTTTACATCAGCAATTTCGTAAAATTTATGGCAAAATAAAATACTATTGTTAGTTAACAACGCAACGTAGCAGTTTATCAGCTACCATATATAGTAAATAAAGTTGCTGTCGATAGTGAACCACGTTTTAATAGATACTGCAGCACATAAAAGACTTAATTTACATCGTTTTCTGATAATGTCACGCGTGCAAGCCCAACACACTAAATATTGTTCGTAAATGGATATTAAACGTCACGTTATGAAATATTGATGGCTAATTAACTCGGTTTTTTGAGCGCTACAACCAGGTAACGCAGCTTAACTTACAATAAGATTTTATCCCAAATTAAGCACAAGGTGATGGAATTTATTTCACAGTTTTTGAACTGCAGATATAACTAGATGGAAAAATTCTAGAGGTTTCAGTTTATGGAAAATTTGCACCGATATGCAGTGTTCCCTTCTGCTAGGCAGATTCAATTTTAGAAAAGTATTCCCAACTGTCAACTTGACAAACAACAATACGCCGCTTTCTACATTGTCGATAATGTGTACGGGAATTGAGAATTCGTTTTATAACAATAACATTAAATCATGTACACACTGTAACAATATGTCTACAGAAAATATAAATAAATATTTTCAAATAGCATATTTTATGTTTTATGTTTTACGTTTTACATTTTCATTTATTTTATTTACTTTTATTTGAGTCAAGACAGAAATGGGATTCAACACAGTGCAATATAAGCAGTTTTTACACACAAAATTCGGAAGATTATAATTATGTCCGTATAATAAGGATTGTCAGTTTGATAAAACAAACCCTATTGGGTCAATTACCTTTAGATCTCCTAAACACGTGTATAAGTATTCAAATTATTAAACTGTGTTTCGTTTTTTGCTCGACCGTTTAATTTCGAACAATTGGCCTTTTTTTGCCTTTTTCAACTTTATTGCACTAAATCTTATTGGACAGTTTCCATGAACAGCACACATATTTTAGTGAACTCATATAATATGTTTGAGATTTTTAATATGTGATATTTTGCGTTAGCACCTCAAACAATTTTTTAATTTAATTAATACAATTCAAATAATCTTACTTACAATACAAAATATCTTGCCCTAATAATTTCTGGTTCGTAGTAAAGTAATATCTCTTTAAAACAAAATATAAACATGAATTTGGTTTAAAATTTCCAATAATAGGAAACGCAGCAATGTTTTAATTGTAAAGGTTTTCTTATTGTTTTTTTTTAAATTCTGTTTTGTTAAGTTATTTGATATGAATAATTATGTAAAGACAAGCAATTTTGCTGCCACCAAAAAGCTCTCTAAAACTTGTAATCTTAATCTTTTCACTCCTTATTATCAGTCAATTAAAAGAGTCTATCCAATAGTTTTCTAAAAATGCTAAAGTACTTTCTAAATAATAACCTGGAGACAAAACTGGAAGTACAAAAATATGCCCAGAAAGAAGAGTGTATGGAGACACGAATTAAAGAGACTGGTGACTACTGCAAGAATGCAAACATTACCATAACTAGGACATAACAGATTACACGATGAGAAAAATAAAAAATATAAAGTTTAGTAAACACGAATAGAAAAAGAGGTCGACTTCAGAGGAGTCAGTAAGTAACAAAAGATCTTTAAGCAACTCCTCATCCAAGTATAGAAGAAATTTTCAAAAGACAGAGAGAAGTGGAGAAGAACTATTGAAGCCTTAATCCTTTAAGGCCTACAGCGCTTGTACATATTTATGTAATTACTATTATCAGATCACGGCAGCACTTTCATGAGTGACAAATTAATTTACATCACTTTTGATTTCTTGTATTTTATCCACCTAAACAAACGTGAATTCTCTCACAACCCACCTATATTTATATCTTTGTAATTATGTGCTGTTGGAAACAGGTCGAAGATTAATTTGTCCGCAAAGCTTCCTACTATTCGAACCGTTTTGCATCTATTTGCATGCAGGCTCGTGTTTTGTTTTTGTAACCAAATAAACAACCAACCGCGGGAAGCATTTCTAGTGACACATGCATACAAATCAAGAACACAATAGGGACCGTATCATAAGATTAATAACAGTAAAATTTGTTGCATTTTCGTGAAAATGACCGGATATTACCATTTGTTATTTTTTGGTTATTTTACGATCACGCACCCAAAGTTACGGTTCAATATTACATAATTTCAATTGCCATATAGGTACTTCTGTAATTTTTGTAGTTTTTCTTCCAATGTCATGCAGTAGGTACCTACCTGCCAAAAAGATTCTAAATTTTTTTGCGGCATGTCATTAAAAAAATTAAATATTTGTACCACTTTTTTTTGTTCTTAACGATTGATCCACCGTTGTTATAAGCTAATTATTTCGAGATACATCGTTTAGTGTTTATACACTGTACCTAATTGAAAAAACATGTCACAAATTTCTTTTGTTTTGTAAAAAAATCCCTAATAATTTGAGAGTTTCGGAACACTTTAATCTGCTAATTGATGACCAATGATCAGTTTAATTCTAGCCTCATTTAGTAAGTTTTTATTTCAGTCTCAGTTTTCCCAATAGTATTCGTTAGGTTTTAATATAATTGAACGAAACATTTTAACGTGTAAATCACATCTTTGCGTTTAAACTGGCACCTAATCGGTTAAATTAATTACCTCGAAAGATTTGGATCTTTTGAGCCTTCTTACTATTTCCATTACAAAACAAAGTTACAATAAATATTTTTTTAATTATTGTTATATCAGTTTCTTTTTTCACAAATTTTGGTGCCCTGTCTAAAACAAATTTTAAGTTGAGCAAATGTTCTATAAAACTTTAGGTTGTACGAAATATGATTTCTGTTGTACTATTTTATAAAGTAAACTTACCTTATTTTAAGAGATGCTATAAAAATCAAAGCAAAAGTTGCAAAAAAACTTAAATGTTTCTTAAATACGAAACTAAAATTTAAAATTTCAATGTTTACTTGTTTGCTATCTATTTTTTTACAAGCATTGTTTTTTTTTTGTTGTCTTAAAGTCTATGTACGCAAAACTAACATTAACTTTGTGATTCAAATAAATTAAAAATTAGTTATTTTAACTTCAGTTATATTTTTAACAACTTTTCTTGATAAGATTGGTTTTTATCTTGTAAAATAAGTAGTACACTTCGCTCTTGTAAATATAATATATAAAGACACTAAAATCTGTTGCTGACGTAAATTTAAATACGTAAATTTATATTTAATAATCATATTAATTAGTTTTAAACGTTTTAATTCTGACATACTCTGAAGGCGATATAGATAAATATTTTGCGGGTACATCATTCCAAATTTGTTTCCGTGGCATTTTTAACTGCATAAAAAAATCACATTCAGTCGTTATAATAGCAGTTGTAGCAATAAGCCACTCCAACAATAAATAGATCCTTAAATAACAAGAAAAATTTGTAGAAATATAAGTAATATTAATTTATGAATATTATATTAATAGTTTTTCTTTAGAGACGTATTGTTAAGCAAATATCTTACAATTTCAAGAAACGTTCTCGTTGTTTTCTGTCAAATAGGTTTAGTTCTCTTTGTGTATGAATGCTAAAACTTTCTGCTGCACAAAATACTCTAAAATATTACTATGCTTTTGAAAATTAAACGATAGCATGATGTAGCAGATTTTGTTGCGATAAAATTTCCGCTTACGCGCAAATTTATTCCCATGGGACAAGGACAAAACATTATGAATTCATTCCTAAAGTGTCTGTATTTTCATTCGTCGCTGTAATGCAGATATCCTGGCCCCGTCCATTTGAATACGAATATACAAAAAGCTATCATATAACTTAAGCTGTGACCCCGATTTCAATAATAAGGAAGCTAACAGAAGCCCCATGACAGTTACAAAAAGCAATCATTAGCTTTTACAAGCTGCAGCTTTAATCCTGATACTTAACCAAGTAGGAACCTGTTAATCTTTCTTCTTAATACACAGATGTATTTCTTATACTCGTATAAAACAAATCTGAGTTCTGTTTCAAACTTCGGCTTCATACATCAACTCCAGGGTAGTTGCTATAGTAACCTCGGTCTGGAAGAGCATTCAGCCCTCACTCAAATGACGTCACACTCAATCAGATGCGAGATTGCAGTATAATAAAAATCAGAATAATCAAACTATATGGTCATTGGATAATTCTACTTTACGATTGTCCTTCATTGTTTTTGCATGACAGACGTGCGGTTTCATATACTTGACTAACGCAAATAAAATAAAACGATCAAGGTAGTCGACCCAGAAATACTTAATCGTTAAGTTAATGGAAGCTCACCCAATTCACAGCATGACAGTCATAAGAAAAAGGTTATGTGTTGTTTTGTTAAGAAGAAAAAGTTGAAACATGTTTTGACAAAAAGTAAACCTACCCAAAATTATTGTAACTTTTAAACGTTATACGTTAATTTTTTTTATGACACACTGCAATCATCAGGATTTATTTAATTTACATATAGCCTCATAGCTGTTTAAAATAGTTATTTATGTATCAAGGCCAAAACGTGTAACTTTTTCGGCCGCGTCTGGTTTGCTGGCTGAGACGTAGTCGAAACCAGCAAACAGGCAAGGACGAAAAAGTACGTTTTGGCCGAGGTGCATATTAAATTTTTTGTGCGATCGAATTCTAAACAATTTAAATTTTTAGTATTTTTCAAAAATATAGGTTAAAAACTACGTGACATTCTGTTACTGATAGATGACAGCGTATGCTGTTAGCGGTGGAAACGTGCTTGCATAATTCTGTACATAATTTAAATAACCTTTTTTTGTGCGATTGTAATGTTTTATTCATAAATTAAAACATCGATTAATTATTAATTACAACACGCAAAACATACGTAAATCAACACTAATTTTTAATTCAGTATTCAATAACAGTATCAACACGAAAATATTAGGTTATAAACTACCTGACAGTTAACAACCTAAAGATTTCTACGTCACTACCCTTAGCGGGGAAGCCATAATCCCAGAGAACTTATATTCAGACACGCACATGCGCTTTCCGTTCTGCTTAATGCAAATGATCTTTTTCGTACGCTGTAGCGGCCGAAATTTTTTTTTCGCCCGTTGCTAAGGATAGGGCCGGAAATGCAGTACCTACTTTATGGTTGCTGACGCGTACGTCAAACAAATGTTTCTAGTACGATCGCACAAAAAATATTTTATTAACACCTTGTACCCTGCCGTTAGCCCAGTTTATGTGTTCCATAAGCTTAATTTTGGATAGATGCATCAAAGAAATTGGCCTTTGCATTGTTTTCAACTATTTTGTTTTTACACATCATTTGATACATAAGTCAGATATTATATTTTGCACATATTGTGCATAAAATTTATTACCAACTAAGCGGAAGACATTTTAATTAGGTTGTTTCAAATAATACACTCATATATTTTTGTATATTCGAGTTATGGTTATATGATTTAAAGAAGAGATGTTTAATTTCAGATATTTACGTCATTTCTAAAATACTATTTTACTAAAATTTTTGTTTATGCTATTTAGAGTATTTTGATAAAATATTTAAATAATACGAACTTTATTACTTATTTTTAACTAAAACTCAGGTTTTATACCTTCAGCAAAGCCTATACAAAAAATTATTAAAGCCATTAATAACACTAAGCTTTCCTTCAATATGCAACATTTTTGCTTTCGAAGAAGTCCATTGCTTCGGTAGTTTTTATTTATTTGACTGTCCCTTTTTCGTTTTAAAAATAAATACCACATTGTAATACATCGTTGTAACGAGATTGGGTTATACTGTAATAAATATTATGGGCATTTACGTAACTTGTTGTTTTGAATTACATTCAAATTTTTTAAAATAATCTTTAAAAAATGCAACAAAAATTAATGAATAATAAGAACGATCAACTCATATATTTTCTTTGTTGCAACTTAGGTAAAATATTACATGTTATCTAATTCTTATTACGAGGTTTCGCACATTATGTGATTTACCAACTTGTTGAAGAAAATATAACTAGTTCAGAAATTGTTGCAAATGAACTTTCAATAAATAAGTTTATGAAGTCCTAAAAACCATTATGCAAAGCATGAACTTTTCATGGATACAAAACAAAAGTTAAACTTTTCACTATTTTATTCTTCAGGCTTTCGCGGCTATCGTCCATGTTACAATCTTCGTTCCCGGGTTTGGAACCGCGTCTTCTTGATTTGTGTGACGTTTCGACCATTCTATGTTGGTCTTTATCAAACGACTGAATTGGTGGGTTTGTTGCAGGGTTTATATATCCGGCTGCGGATGCGTGGTGTTCCGCCTGATGAGTTCGTTTCGCCTCAGCGATTTCTTGATGACCGGTTTCCAAATGCTTGGTAGTTGCAGGCCTGTGTCTCTGTTAAAGTTGTTGGGGTTCTTGCCAGTAATTTTGTGTCGTCGAAAAGTATGGTATGTCCCATGTCCTGGGCATGTTCTGCTACGGCCGATTTTTCTATTTGTTTTCTTTTTGTTTGCCCTTCATGTTCTTTAAGGCGCGTTTGTATGCTTCTGCCAGTCTGTCCTATATACACTTTTCCACAGGAGCAGGGTATGCTATATATGCCCGGGTGATTCAATCCTGAGCCAGGCGTTGTTCTTAGTTTACTGGAGAGCGTCACTGGAGCGTTGAAGACTGTATTGATGTTGTGTTTTTGGAGTATTTTCGATATTCTGCTGGTTACTCCTCCGATGTAGGGTAGATAAGTTGTAGCGATGTAGTCCTTCTTCGTTTTCTCCTTCGGCGTGGCACTTTTCTGTATGGCTCGAAGTATATGTCTTTGTTGATAACCGTTTTCCTGCAGAGCTCTTGTAAGCATGTTTAATTCTTCTTGGATGGTCTCTGGGGTACATATTTCTTTGGCTCTGTGGATTAACGTGTTGATCACTGATTGTTTTTGGGCCGGGTGGTGGTGTGATGCTGCGTTTAGATACCGATTGGTGTGGGTTGATTTGCGGTATACACTGTGGCCTAGTCTTCCGTTGGCTTCTCTTTTCACCAGTACGTCCAGGAAAGGTAAAGCTCCATTCTGCTCTTCCTCCATCGTGAATTTGATGTCCTTGTGCAAGTTGTTCAGATGTACTAAGAAGTTCTGGAGTGATTCTCTGCCGTGTTCCCAAATGACGAAGGTGTCATCTACATATCGAAACCAGTGTTTAGGCTTTAATCTACTGGAGTGTATGGCTTGCTCTTCGAAGGCTTCCATATACAGGTTGGCGAGTGCTGGTGATAATGGTGATCCCATTGCTGCTCCCGTGGTTTGCTCATAGATGCCTTCCTCAAAGGTGAAGTAGGTGGACTGTGCGCATAGTTGTATTAGATCGGCTAGGTTGCCATCGAGATCATTTGAAATCAGTCGTTCCCTTGCCAATTCCACTGCTTCTAATACCGGTATATTGGTAAATAATGATGTAACGTCGAAGCTGACCATGATGTCGTTGTCGTTTATGTCGAGCAGGTGTAGTTTCAATGAAATGAGTTGAGTTTCGAATATGATGATCCGATTGTCCAATGAAGTTTTGCAGTGTCCTGGCGAGATATCTGGCAAGAGGGTGGGTTGCTGATCCAATGGCGCTCACTATTGGTCTTAGCGGTACGTCTTGTTTGTGGATTTTCGGTAGGCAATACAGTTTTGGTGTTCTGCATTCGGTTGGTGTTAGGCTTCTGTGGTGTTCTGTTGGAATGGATGAGGTTTTTACCGCTGCCTTGATCTGCCGTTCTATGTTCTTGGTGGGGTACTTCTTCAATTTTCGGTACGTAGAATTTTGAAGCATGTCGAAGACTTTTCTGTTATATTCTGTGCTGTCCATAATTACGGTGGCATTGCCTTTATCGGCAGGTAGAATTTTAATGTTCGGATTATCGCGTAGATTCTTGGCGGCTCGTTCTTCTTCTTTGGTTATATTTTGTTTTGGTGGTTTGGCCTTCCTAAGGATAAGTGCCGTTGCTGCTCTTATTTCTTCAGCGTTGTCCGTGGGAAGGTTGCGGAGAGTGCACTCTAGTTGACTCACAATTTCCTCATTAGGTATACGTTTTGGAGGAACAGCGAAGTTGAATCCTTTGCTTAGAACCGTCTTGCTCGTCTCGTCTAGTGTGGCGGATGATAAGTTGATCACGACCCGATTGGTATCCAGTTGAGGTTTTTGTTGATGTTGTGAATTGTACAGTTTTTCGAATTTCTTCTTTTGGGTAGTGGTTGCCTTGTCCGCTTGGTCTGAAGCTTTTTGTGTAGATAGACGGTCGACGACAGTCCATGTTTCTTGATCCAATTTTGAGCTGATGATAAGATGTACCTTGTACAGGTTTCTTGCGTTTACGTCCAGTTGAGTACGAGTGTTGTGGATCCTCTCTCTGAGTAGCGCTGAGCTTGCTCGCTGCAGTATGTTGTAAGCAGCTCTTGTTTGTATGTGGTGGCCGATCTTCAGGAAGGTTGGTGTTGTCTTCTGATCCCGGCATCGACTTAGAAAAGTCAGTTGGCTTAGTAGTTTCTGTTTCTTGATCCGAAGGGTTTCCAGTCTTCTGGTGAGTTGAAAAGTATCCTCCCCGTAGAGGCGAACTATTTTATTCTTCAGACTTTCGCGGCTATCGTCCATGTTACAATCTTCGTTCCCGGGTTTGGAATCGCGTCTTCTTGATTTGTGTGACGTTTCGACCATTCTATGTTGGTCTTTATCAAACGACTGAATTGGTGGGTTTGTTGCAGGGTTTATATATCCGGCTGTGGAGGCGTGGTGTTCCGCCTGACGAGTTCGTTTCGCCTCAGCGATTTCTTGATGACCGGTTTCCAAATGCTTGGTAGTTGCAGGCCTGTGTCTCTGTTAAAGTTGTTGGGGTTCTTGGCAATTTCCATAGATTTCCTAAATAAACTTTTCACGTTTTGCCGGTTCTACTAGTTTACCTTTCTTACATTTGTTTAAGATTGTAAATCATTACTTATTTTACATTGTAGATTAGTGCCTTATTTTTAAAGAATTATCAGAAACTAAAACTTATTATTATCATCATCAACATTTAAGGAAGTTTTGGCTAAGTTATAGTTTAGGTGGTCAGCGCTTCGATTATATAAAAACATAGATCACGCAAATTTTATAACGTGAAAGAAATCTTTCATAAAAAGTACATTTTTAATTAAAAGTAAACGTTTGCCTTTATTTTTATACACAAAAAATCTTTGAAGTTCTCGAAAGGGTAATACAAATAGCACTTATTTACTACATCAACAATTGAATTTGATTTGAAACCTGAAATAAAATACAAATAACCGTGATCGATAGCATTATAATAAACCTTTAACCAAACCTGTCCTCTGCTACTTGCATATATTTGAATATTTAATTTAGAATTTTCAAATTGGATTCACATACATGGAAAATCACACAAATCGCTTGCGGTAACTGAAAAACCAAAATAAACCCAAATTATTTATCGATAATTGACTTTCCCTAATATGTATCTGGCAGAAGAGTCGTCCTTTTCATTTATTATTATGTTATGATACTATTATGTATTATAACAGATGATGTATCCTATTTAACCTTTAAAATGAAGACATAAAGTCTTACGTCATCATGTATTGATTTTCCATGAAACTGTTTATGTCGCCGTTATCTTTAGGTATCAATGTTTTTTTTTATATCCCATGTTGTTTCATTATTTTCTATGAAGTTATTACGCTTCTAACCCTTTTAAAGTCTTTTATTTTTCCCTTCTTTCTAATTATATACTTTTTAATTAATTCAGAACTTTATTTTATTATGCAAAATAAGCTATTTGATAAGTGATAATAATAATGTCACAGCTGTGCCTTTGCAAAATTATTTTTATACGCGTCAAGCTAAGCGAATGTCGGTATTTAGTTATTGGAGAGGTCGGGCGGAATTGGACCCGTAATAAATTCCCAAGCGCGCTTAGCTCGGCTAACCGAGCAAAAAAGGAAGTGCTAAGAAGGAAGTGCATGCTATTGTGTTACTGTAATAGAACTTTATTAGTGAAATTGGACTTTCCTACACTTTGGGCGAAATGTGCCACCTAAGTTTTGTAACGGTCGGTAGGGAATTCAGCGTGGGGGTGGTTTTGGCGAAAACCTTAGATTGAACGGGGACTTGCTGGGCAGACGGTGGGATCTGCGGGCGAGTTGGACTTTCTCTCCAGACTTCGTGGTCTGCAGGCGGGTTGAACCTTGCGCTCTTAGCGGCTTCCATTTTAGCCTTTGGAAGTAAGTTGTTTAGTTACGTTTGGCAACTGTTTTAGTTACGTTTGGCAACTGTTTTAGTTGCGTTGAGCAACTATTTGAGTTGCGCCCCGTGCTCTGTGTGCATTATTGTTTTTATTTGTGTGTTACAAGTGTAATAGCAGTGTTAATTACAATAAATATAGCTATAGCCTAGCGAGTGTCTCATTAACTGAGCCAGTAAGTGTTTGTTGGAGCCATTGCCCCGACAGTTTGGAGATCTTCATAATAACCGCGGCAATAATAATAATAATAATAATAGTAACAATAATAATAATATTGATAATAATAATAATAACAATAATAAAAATAATAATAGTAACAATAATAATAATATTGATAATAATAATAATAACAATAATAAAAATAATAATACCAAAAGGGTTTGCTGTGGTCAAAGAGTATGAAAAGCTATATAACCGGCAATAACAATTCCATGGACAATATTTAAACTTATTTTGATATACTATGCTTTGTTCATGGTCTGTATTAGGCTTGTATTTTTTCTTCTCAGAAATATATCAGAACAAAATTTTTGCAAAAAGTTTTTACAAAAGTTCCTTATGACGAGATAACGATAAAAATTACAATTCGCTAATAGGGTAAATTATTAAATATCATCAGGCGTTGTTAAAATAAAAAATACATACAGGGCGGTCCACATCAAAGGGCTACTATTGGGATCCCGTAAACGGTAAGAGCTACAAAGAAGTTTTTAGACAAATAGTTTCCCTTTCTGAGACCTATTAAGTGATGCTTTAATGTTATAAAAAAGTTTCATCGCACGCTAGATAATAAACCAACATCAAAATTGGCCTTTTTAAATCGTTGTCCAATCCAATATATTATATTAAAAATCTATGGCCCAATCGCCGGATTAGCAAGAGAGGATGTATATCTGTACCGTTCCGTGTGTTACACGAAATTGCAAGTATTAGCAAAGTAGTTGTTATTATTTTATATGTGGGTTAAATCAATATTAAATAATAGAACTGACATTGCACAATATTTTTGGAAAATATAGAAAACATTAAATGTAAATTTCTGATAATCGGAACGTCTTAACTTTTTTTTTTTAAATTTGACCCAAGCAGCATATCTGTGTTATTTGCTACTCGATATAGGTTTATTTATTTCACAATAACTTCAATAATATTAAACATTTCGGTCATTTTCTTCATGAACTTGTGCTAATAAAATTTTCTGTTATTTCAATGTCGTTTTTCATTTAACTTTTGTTTACAATTAAAATATTTCTTCATACGCAACTTAAGTTCAAGTTTGTTGTTTCAGTATAGAATTTGTCAAAAAAAACTCCATAAAAATACACATTGACGTGAACTTTCCTATCCTTGCTTTTGTACAATAGGTTAAATATTTTCCTTAAAAAAAGTTGTACAATAATTGATGACTGAAGAATTGGTCTGTAGATTGATTTGTTTATTATTTCATAGCAGCGCTGACTTCTTTTGTTAAAAATAAAAGTGTATCAAGTTAAGATATTTTTGTCATGGTTTACGACGCCTGGGGTTAGGTGCAACCAACCAAATATTTTTTAAATTATCTTTTAACGCTAAAGTGACCAATTTTAAACAGCAATTTTTAAAGTGGCAAGAATTTACCCAAAACTGAAATTTATTATATTAATAAATTTGCGATTATCCGAAACTTTTACTTTTTTGTAGTTCCACTGAAATTTACATATCCACAGAATGTATTTGGGATATCGATATATCATTATGATTATCGAATTTTGTCTCAAAAATGAAATATTTTTAGCGCTCTAAGGTGTAGTGCCAGGACTATAAAAGAACTGTCTATCAAACAGCTATAAATAACATCGAAATAAAAGACAAATCACTATAATTTATGATTCTTTTGTTACTACTCACCAAAAAAGTAGCATAAATCAAAGATTAAGAGATTACAAAACTAAAGATGCATAAAAAGCTACGACCACCTTTTGTTGTCAACGTCAGTAAATCAGGTATGCCTTTAAAAACTTTTTTTTTCAATCGCCAACGTTTTTTTAAATATTGATATATCTTGTGTATTTTTTTGTTGGCGTTTCACGAAAACCCGTGAATTGAGCTTACATATTCCGGTGAAAGGAAGAGTTTTTTCGCTGACTTCACAACAGATTTTTCAAATAGATAGTGATAACTCAACAGTCGAACGAACCTATACGTCTTTGCAATATAAGTTTTGATATTGATCGTTGGTGGACCCTAGAAAGCTATAAAATCTGCAGTTACTCTCAGCTAAATTAACATGTTACGTGATATGATAAAAACGAAAGTTTATTTCTTTTAAAATAAGAAAAACAGCTTTACACTATGCACATGCCTCGGTAACATAACGCATAACTTTTTTTGACGTTCACACAGGCGGTTTGTTTTACATTGTTAATCTGTTGTTTATGATAACATATCAACAAAGAAAATCCATAACTTCTTTAGCAGCTGTATGAGGTAAGCTGAAGCTAAAAGTTGCATTAAAGTTTTGATTTGATTAACATTTAACTAAATAAAAAGCAAAACATACCTAATGGATATCCGGTAATTTTAAATTAAATAATTAGAGAGAAAATTTCTCAACACGTGATTCAATAAGTAAAATACTACTCAGACAAATATGTATTTTTATTTTTTTATTTCCGTGGAGGTTGTCCCCTTTCGGGTTTCTGTACTGCGACCGATTGGTCTATTCTCTATTGTACCCTTGTGCCAGTTTTAGCCAGACGATCTGCCTTTTCATTCCCTGGTATATTACTGTGCCCTGGATACCATACCAGTTTAACATGTTTCCTGCTTTCTAGAACCAGTTCTTAATTTACTTCCGACCAGTCGAGAGCTTTTAATTCTGCTTGGCTGTCTGACACTATGAAGATTCTTTTATTATTAAAATCTCTTTCTAACAGTGTTTTTGTTGTTAGAATCACTTCAAAATATTTAACCTCTCCTACTATTTTCAGAGGTTTTTCAAATAGATGTAGGTACTGTTTTAGTCCCACATGGTTTTGTTTTTCTAGTGGTGTATTAGTAAGGATTTGGACGGATTTACCGTTAAAACTTCGCCTGTGCACCACCTTTGGACAATTCATTAGGCGCCTTGCATCTTGCATCATGTTTGATACTACGCAAAGTGAAGACCAACTTACCCAAAACTTATTTTATTTCATTAAAATGCTTTCAGACTTATATGTTCTGCAGTCAAAACGTGATTTGTGACTCATATATCTTGAAAAAATGTGATAATCCACGACACTGAATCACTAAAATATGAATTGTTTGCTAAGCACTGTCCGATGTTACAACCGTCACTATAGCAAAGAACTGAAACACGGCTGCATCATGTATTATCAGGATAATTAAATTGTAATTGGTCGATACTGATCAAACCGCGGTCAATATAACACTTTATAAGATACTCCTACAAAACATTGTGGTGCATATTTAATCTTGTCTTTGTTTATGCTTAAAATGATTACAAAAGACATTGAAACAAACTATAAAAAAACATGTATTGAATATGTAATTTTAACCAACTGTTCTTCTAATGCAGATATTATTATACATTCGATTGTAAAACATTTACTAATTATGATTGTCTGCACGCCATACTCACATTTTATATAAAAAATATATAAAAGATTACTATCTCAAATCATTTATTGTGATGCCCATAAAAATACATTTTAAAAACTTTAAACTTTATTTTAAATTCAAAAGACCGAAGTAGTGATACAAATTTGCGCGATTAGTCGAACATTTTTAAGAGAAAAATGCGTCATAAATCGTATTTTGGCTACAAACCACTAACAAAAATTAATTAGGCGGATTATAATACTTGCTTTCAAAAATACGCTTGGAAGCAGCTTACGAATTGTTTTTTTTTTCAAGAAAAGCCATACTAGCTTAATCAATGTACAGACATTGGGGATTGAATATGAAGAAAATAGATTGTATGGATTTAAGAAAGGTGTAGTAAAATTAAAACTATTTGGAATGCAACAAAAAAATGATTGATTACTATTTTTATTATGAATTAAACAATTAAAGAATTAACTTTTTCAGTGTTATTTAGCAAAATGACGTAAGTTTGAATAATTTCACCCCCTACTTTTTAGTGAGTAGGTACATATTTATATCGTAAAATAATTTTCCTAAATATAATCAAGATGAATTATTTTAAAGAATTGCTGGTTTTTTTTATGAAAATATTTCACTTTATAATACACTACATAAAATTCCACAATTGTTGTGTCGTGAAATTATTGTAGGGTTTTCACAGAACGACAAAAAATGCCCGAAAAGTGTTTACTTCTTGTTTTATAATTCATGACAATACGTAGGTCAACAAAACTCTAATTGGAAATCGATTCTTGTTTTGGAATCTGTACCGTAAGATAACCCAATTTTCTTTCGATATTATTAGCCCATAGTCAAAATAAACTAACTTTCCGTAGACTTAAAATATCATGTTTTAAATGTGCTTTTTTGTCAACAAAAAAAAAGTATAAAATTTTTTTCACATTTACAAATTTATTTGCAACCGAGAAAGATTTTCTTGGGTTTAGGACTTTATTTTAACCTGTACCTTACCAAAACCAAATGCAAATTAAAATAGACTCCTTTTCTTAATAGCACTGAATGAAAACTGATTTCCTTTTTGTTTGTTTTTTATTCCTTTTTTTTGGTTGTGTTTTTTTTGCTTTTTTTATTCGTTTATACGATATTCTTTTTATTGTTTAATTGTTTTGCTGTTTAAACAGTATATTAAATCTAGTGACTGACTTAATAAGCTACAATTACCTACATTATATTAATGCGAAATACGCCTGCTATAGTCGAGTAAAGAAATTGATCATTAAGCAATTTATTACACCATCTTTCATAATTTAGCAATAGGAGGATTGTAGCAATTAAGAAAGACACTAAACTAACTTTTGATGAAAATTTATGTGTTTACCGAAGTTTGTTCTCTATTAACCCTAGATTGTTTCCGATTGTTTCCTCTCTATACTGTTTTTTATGTGCTGCAGAAGATTCTCGAGTCTAAATTTCGATTTAACACCAAATAATTACTAGTAATTGCTTAGTTACGTTTTATTAATGGCATTATCATGTGGTTGCACAAATTCGAAAACATAGTTCCTTCAACAAAAAGCGTTTAAAATTTCAGTTACATTGTTTCGTAAGTCGTATAAAAGCTGTATACGATTTTCAGTTGGAATTTGTAATAGCCAGCCGCTTCTAGAGGTCAGTTAAAGACGTTTATTTATCAGTCGAATGATCACCAACAAAGATAAAGTCTGGATTTAGTAATTTTCGCTACAATGAACGTCTTTGTAAGCCCCAGTTAACAACTGTTGCAATAAGAATTAGAGATATAGCCTACGAGTTTAGATGTTTTCGAGTGTCTAATGTGGATTTCGCTTTGTCAGGGCTTAGCACTCTAATTTTATACTAATTGTCAGTGCTTAAAAAAGATTTAAACGAACAATAAACAAATAATAGTAAACTGGAGCTTTTTAATTCATTACTTGTCGCATTTATTCCTAACATTTTTAATTCAATTTGCTTTGCAAATAGCATAACGTAAAATATAAAAAATAACGAACCTAAGTAAGTTAAAGAGAAACTCCAAACTGTTTTATTATCAAAACAATCAACGTGAATAAAAGACCATTATAAAAATTTTATACTCTCATGAACTATTTTAGGTAATGCTACTTGTAAAACAAATAATAACAAGTCGTTTTTGTTGCTTGTCATTTAATTTTGACGTTATTATTTGATCGACTTTAAAGTATTCACTTGGACGAGCTTTAAAATTTAGATTTTAAATAAAAAGTAGACATAAATACGATTGACAAATGTATGACGGGGAATTAGTTCAACAGATGTCAAAATTACCACAAAAACGGTATTGATTAATGAGAGTTGTCTGTGGTTATTGGAATATTGGAATACAAATTTTGTGAAGAGTAAATGTAACATCAATATAATTGCTTTTAAAATGAAATACGAAGTCCGAAAGTATCATAAACATTTCGATTATTTAGTTTGGTTTTTAAAATAAACTAAACAAACCTTATACTAGAGAGACTAAAAGTAATTTCCTGGTTAAAGATAAAATTTAAAAATAATAAATTTTCCAATAAGTACCTCTTTTCTGTAGAAATCATTACATTAAAAGGTTTGTTATAAATAAACTTAATCGTAATCTTCAGTGTTTTTAACAAAGCAAGCAATTAAAAATTGAATTTGATGTGTTAAAATCTAGCCGAAATTATGTTTGAATTAATATAAGTAAATAAATGCTCGAGGAGTGATTTTTCACAATATTTGCACACAGAATAAAACTTACCAACACCTCAAAATATATTTTTTATTATTATATGAATATAAATCAGCATAAAATGTAAGGTATGTAAAGTTATCCCCCCCCCTAAAAAAAAAACCATTATCATGTTTGTATTTAGTTTGTTATGGATATTAATGTAAAAATTTCGTTTTGTACTTCGGTTTGTACTCATTCAGTTTATTGGTAAAGGCTCCTTTAAAATGAGGTTAATTTCACGACAGCCCCTTCAGAAACAATTTATTATCTTTTTTTTAATTATATTGTTTGGCCTTCATTTGTACCCCTTCAAATTTTCGAATTACCGATTCCTTCAAATAAAGCTAATTTAATATAGGGGGGCTAGATTCACGGTTGTCCTAAATAAATATTAAATTTTTTTAACGTCAGTCGTTTATACCAGTGGTTCTTAACCTTTAAGTTTTAAGTAGTCGCGGCCCCCTAAATATCCTAAAATACTTCGCGGCCCCCTAGTTGATAGTAACAAAAATATATTACGATTTATTTAAGAAGATATCTCTCCCATGGTTCGAGCAAAATAATGAGCAAAAAATATATTTCAATATTTTAAAGAGTCAAAATGTTTTATAAATTTTTCCCGATCCCTCTTAAAACCTTTCACGGCCCCCGGTTAAGAATCGCTGGTTTATGTGCTGATCGTATCGTAAAATTTTTTTTGTCGGTACTATTCAATTACCAACAATAACAGTTTTTTTTTGTGACAAAGGCTAGGTTAGGTTAGTAAACGATTATACATAAATTAATAGCACTACTGAATAGTACTGACTAATTCAAAAAACAGCCTTACTTCAAATAGCATCAGTTCACGTGGATATCGCTGTCCAAAAAGCGCAAAAATAGTACATAACATTTATTAATGATTATTACAAAATAGTTTTACTTACAGCCCCTTTTTGAAAATCAAATAAATGTGAATGTTGACGTATATGTGACATTGTATTTATAGTAAGAAATAGTTTATCATAATTGTGTTACATACTTATATGCCCACATAATAGGTAGGTATGCAGAAACATACAAGACAAACAGTGTGTTCTAGCGTAGACGAACATTTCTGTGTTTTTAATAATCAAAATCGAATAGTACCTAGAGGTTATCATTTTGGCTATATGCCGATTTTAGGTCATCAACAATGAATTTTGGTAAAAATTGTTTGGTAAGAGTACATAAATGTTATCCAAGGTACACCCATTTTGTTATAATGAGCTTAATAATTTTTTTTTTTTTAACAGCCCAGGGTAGTTTGCAACTATCCGTTTTGGATATCAAACAAATGTTTTGACGGATTGATAGAGCGTGTAGGCAATATCCCAGTGGATACTGGCTTCATTATATCATTAAAAGCTAGAGTAAAATAATGTTTATATAGTGTTCCTGTTAATCACTTAAGCCTTAAATCTTTGCCCTAATTCAAGTGGTTTAAACCTTTTAGGTCTACGATTACACTCCGATCACTTATGAGCCTTCGCACTAAACTGTTTGGATGCACTGTAATCCTATTGCTGTATTTTACACTAAGATTGCTCAATTCTTCTTTAACTGTCGGTATATTTAGGTCTTGTCTAATTATTACATTGGTCACAAACCAAGGGGCGTTAACAATGCTGCGTAAAACTTTAGCCTGAAATCTTTCCTATACTTCAATGTTGGATGTGGCTGCAGAGCCCCATACTTGTATGCCGTAACATCAAATTGGTTTTAATATTGCTTTATACACAAGTATTTTATTTTGTAGTGAGCTGAGATTTTCGTCCTATCAGCCAGTACATGCTTCTAAGTTTTAGATTTAGTTGTTTCTTGTTTGCTTCGATTTGAGTCTTCCATGTGAGCCTGCGGTCTAAGTACATCCCGAGGTACGTTGCATTTGTAACCTGTGGTAATTCCAGGTTGTTTAGTTTTACAGGTGGGCAAGTTTCTCGTTTCAGTGTAAAGGTTACATGTGTCGAGTTTTGCTCGTTCACTTTTATTCGCCATAACTTGAACCATCTCTGTATTTTGGTCAGGCTTTGTTGTAGGAGTTCAGATGCAGTTTTTGGGTTTACATGGGAAGCCATTACTGTGGTGTCGTCAGCAAAAGTCGCAGTTGTTGTATTGCTTGAAGTCGGAAGGTGCGATGTATAAAGTAAATAGAGCGTCGGTCTGAGTACACTACCAGACTTTATAGGTTTAAGATTTGTGTACTCATTGTGGTATCGGACGAGAAACTGTCTGTTATTTAGGTAGGACTTGAGGATATTGTACATATTGTGTGGTAATTGCAGTTTGATCTTATATAACAGTCCCTGATGCCAGACCTTGTTGAAAGCTTGCTTGACATCAAGAAATGCTGCTGAGCAGAATCTTTGTTCCTCAAAGTCTAGGTTAATTTTATGTACAATTCGATGTATTTGTTCGATGGTTCCATGTTGTTTCATAAGCCCAAATTGGTGTTCTGGAATTAATCGTTTTTTGCTTAGTACTGGTTTCATTCGTTTCAAGATAAGCTTCTCTAATACTTTGGACAAAACTGGTAATAAACTTATAGGACGGTAAGAAGATGGGTTTTCGGGATGCTTAACAGGTTTAGCAATTAAAATAATTTGGGCTGTTTTCCAACTTAACGGGATGTATTCTAATCTCAGAACTGCATTGTAAAGAATGGTTATTAATCGTATTATGTTGTCTGACAGTTCCTTAAGAATTTTAGCACTTATGAGGTCCCAGCCCAGCGCTTTCTTAGCATTAAGAACTTTATTGATTATGTGTTTAACCTCTTTAATTTTAAACTTAGCGATTGGAAGTTCCATTTGTAAGGGGGACTGCAAATAGTTTTTTATGTCGTCCTCTTCTTCCTCAGAAACTTCCCTGGGGAATGGTTGAAAGACACTTGATAAGTGTTCTGCAAATACCTGGGCTTTTTCTTTGTCTGTACGTGCCCAACTTCCGTTTCCCAATCTGATTGGAGGAATATGTTGTTGAGGTTGTTTGATATTTTTTGTTGCCTTCCATAATGAGTAATCGCTGTTCATAGTTGCTGATAGTCCCTGTAAGTACCTACTTCCGTATTGTTGTGTTTTTTTCCTCTGCGACAAGATTTTTTAATTCTTTAACTAATTTATTGAGTTTCCCTTTATCATGTGGTGATCTAGTCTGTTTCTTAGTTTTCTCTTTTCTGCTATTTTCTGCTTCACGTTAATCGAACAGTTGTTTGAATGTTCACTTTCTTTTTCTGAGGGGGTTGCTTTACATGCTGCTTCCTGAATGTGCCGATTTAAATTATCGACTGCTTCTTCTAGATCGTATTTTGTTTTGAGCAGTGTAAAAGAATTAATGTTAATTAACATACTTCTGAAAACATACCAATTTGTTTTCTTTTTGTGAAGCGTTGGTGGTTTTGCTTTTCTAGCTACATTGGCACTAAGTGTGACAATAATAGGTGAATGATCTGAAGACAGGTCCAGGTAGGTTTCTATATCTAAATGGCTTGTGGGAATTCCTTTCGTTACGCAAAAATCAATAAGATCTGGTGTTTTGCGTCTATCAGATGGCTAGTAGGTCGGTTCACCGGTTAATAGTGGCTGTAGATTATCGGCTTGCATCGCAAGATACAGTTGTTTGCTTTTTGGAGTGGGTGTACCTGATCTAGATCCCCACCATGGATGTTTTGCGTTATAGTCCCCCTCTGCTATAAACCTGTTTCCAAGGGTTTTGAAGAATTGTGTGTATTGCTCTTTTTTTATAGCATGTTGTGGTGGAGAGTATACGGCTGCTAGTGTGATAGACCCTACAAAATCTTCAATTGTAATTGCAGTTGCTTGGATATGATCTTGTCTGAAACTTGCATTTTCATAGTGTTTTATTGCGGTTTTGATTATCACCGCAGTGCCTCCGTGGGCCTTGCCATCTGGGTGTTGGGTCTCATATGTAGTGTAACATTGTATTTTCAGAAAACTCTTTTTAGTAAAATGTGTTTCGGAAATGAACATAACATCGATATTTTGCTGTAGTAGGATTATTTTAATTTTCTGGCTCTTTGATGCCAATCCGTTTGCGTTCCAGATACCGATCTTGAGAGGTTTAGCCATTTGTTGTTCTTGCTAGCTTAATAATAAACTGCAATTGGTGTACTATACCTGGTGTAACTGAGTTCTGGTACACCCCCTTTTTTTTTAGTTTTGATTTTAGATAAATGACATTTTTGTGGTGTGATATGTGTAAAGAAACGGATTATTCTAACATAATTATGTGCAAAATTGTTTCACTTACGGTTTCGCCAAAAATGACCCTATTTTTGTTTTTTCAAATGAAACACCCTGTATATTTTTACATTTTCGGAAAGAAAAAGCAATTTTAAATACTGCATCATTCTGGTTAATTTTTATAACCTCAAATTATTTTTTTATTAAACTTTAAGTCTTTGAAGCAGCCAGCATACATAAGTATAAGTTATTGGCATTGCTAAATTCGTCAGAAAATACTCTATTTAATTAATTGCATGTACCAGCACCGGTCCATCAAAAAATTTACCTTTCAGTCAAAAAACATATTTTAAAACCTTCAAAGTCGATTAAAGTAACCTAAATGTCAATTAAAATTAACAAAAACATTTTTCGGTTGATGTAATAAAATTCAATTTATGCAGGTCGCGTCACCCTTAATCATAAATTAATTTTTATCCAAAAGTTATTTGAGCTTATAAAAATGATGCAGTTGTATTCACAACTGCTTCCTCTTTCCAAAAATGTAAAAATATACAGGGTGTTTTATTTGAAATAACAAAGTTGCGGTTGTTTCCGGCGAAACCGGATGTAAAACAGTTGTCTACATATGTTTAAATAATCCGGTTTTTCATACATATCATATGACTAAAATTTAATTCTTCTAAAAACAAAACTAAAGAAAAAAACTGGGTGTACCAAAAATCAGCATTGCAAGAGAAGCTTTGTTAATTATTGTTATTTATGCATGAAACTTTCTATTACTGCCTACGATTTTCGCATTGATTTTGACAATTTTTTTAAAGAAAATTTTATTTAAAACCGTTAAAATACTGCTATTGTTTGAAATCATAGGAAAGTTATTCATACTATTCTAACTAAAATTTGTAATCGAGCAATGTCGAATATTTATTTATATACCGTAGTAAGTATATTTTATTTATTATAAAAAAAATATACACTAGACATAAACAACGCAGGTTAAATGGTAATGATCATTGGGCACTATGTAAACACTTTATTTTTTAAATGCCTAGGTGAATAAAATTGCTAAGGAAAAAAATGTTAAATCCTATTATGCTTTTAAGATATTGAAAATGTATGATTATGCTTGTTATTTATTAAAATTATAATAAACGTATACATCAGGGTTCTAATTACGCGAATAATAAATAAATTTTTACTTATCAGCACTCAGAAATAATTACTCAAAAGCCCTGTAAATCCTGCATGATTACAGTTAATGTACTTTCTACTTCTAATAATTCTAGACAGGTGACTGTTGAAAAGTATGTCTAAGGTTCTACCAGCGTAATAACGGAAACAAGCCGAACAAATCCAATATTTTCTCAAACGTTTTATGTGTCGAGATTAAGCTTCGAAACAATTTTAAAGTTAATTATATTTTACTGTCAAGCAAAAGTTTCTTCAACCTCGTGCACGGAATAAAAATGCAATTGTTTTATTTTAACATGTCCCATGTTGTGTGGGTGTCACTGACTTTTATCTTTTTGTATTTTATGCTTTTATAATTTAATAATGAAACCAACATGTTAAAAGAATAAAAGGATTTTATATGAACACAAAGTGCAGTGGACTTTAATTAATCGATACTTTGCGACATGTGCACGTAAAACTTCTTGATCGGTTCCTCTTGTACCTTTCGGTGTTGAGGTATGCTTTTCTATATCTGTGTTGTTTCTGCACTGCTGCCCATCGTTAGCTAATTGTGGCACGTAAATAAATGGATTTATTTAATGAAGTAGGTACCTAAATAGTAACAGGAATATATTTTTTTGGGTGCCCTTGAACAAGAAATTATCATCAGTTAGTGAATTGTATCTGAGCAGGATTTATAGTTTTTATTAAATAACGCAGTGAGATGTAAGGTGCATTAGGGTAAAAAGCCACTTTACCTGAATAAATTATTATAAAACTTAGAGAGTCGGTTGACTAAGCGAAATTGAGTAAATTTACATTATAAATTTAATTGCGTCTAAACAATTAACCAGCATAGCCAACTAAATTCTATTATTTTTTTAAGATAAGTGATTGCCGAGGTACTGGCTAAACTTAAATTTTTTTGAAAGGCAACCATATCTGACTGCGAGCGATTTTTTAAATTTAGTTACAATGCTGTAAAAGTTGTAGGTATGTAATGTCAGCAGTTTTTGAGAATAACAAATGTATAGATCATAAAAACGTCACAGCGTTTAACAAAGACTATTTCATGATAAAAAAAAATTTGGATAGTCAACTTTTTATACATTTAAAAAAAAAAACAGTGCAAAAGCTTTAAATGTATTCTTATGAAACGCACAAAAAGCAATAAATATTTAAAGTTCTCTTTATCAAATACCTCATAAATTTAAATATTTTATTGCACATACTTTTATCTTTACATAACATTTCGTAAATAAATGCAAACTGTAATTTCTTTTAAACCTTTTCTTAAGAATTATCAAATGATAAGGTAAATACCTCTGTGGATTAAAAATACAAACACTTGTATATCAACCTTTACAACATCAAGTAAAATAAAGCAAATTAAAGTTTTAAAAGACAGTGGCTATTTCAGTCTTACACTACCACTCAGACGTTTGGACCACCACCACCGCAAAAAAAAACAAAAGTTACAATCATCCAAAATGAAATTCTAAGGTAGATACAGGGCTGCAACAAAGGAGACAAAGTTGGGAGCGATATCATAAGAACTAAATAACATCTTAATAAACGAATATTTATTATGTACCAACTAAGCTTAAAGAAAAACATTTAGAACGCATGAGAAACTATACACTACTGAAAGCAAGCATTGGAACACAAACCAGCGGCAAAAACAGATGTCGGACGTCCCTGAAAGAGATGGTGGGTCGAACTGTACGTACAGAGCATGGCCAATTTTCCGCTAACACTTTTTTTTTTTTTTTACAAAACTTTTCACAGTAGTCAACTTATAAAACATGATGACTTAAATTTAAATCAGTAATATAATAAATTATTTTAAAAAGTCAAAAAAATCAATTTGTTGCATTAATTACATCGTGCAATTTATAATAAGTATATTACAGCTTTTCATAGACGAGAACCTTAAATTTAAGAACAACTTCTGATTAAAAGTCTTAAGGTAAAAATTATTACACATATATTATACAGAATATATACATCAGCGAATTGTTACTAATACTGTTGAATAAAATATCTTACTAAATCTACATGATAACACAAGTTTCTAAAACTGCTTTTGCATCAAAAATACGTCATGTTTTTGAGGCAAATGCAGTTACGGGGCCAATGAATAAAGACCTTATATAAAAGATCTACGAAGCAAAATCATATTACAAGAAAAAATTTGGAATCCTTTTAGGGTTATGGGTATAAAAATATTATCTTTACATCCGTGCAGCAATAGTGCTAACTATAAATTTCGTAGGTTTTTATGCAAGCATAATAAATTGGACCAGAAATATGCGTTTTAGTTTATAAACAAAAAGCGATGTTTTTAAACATTACGAATCATTACACATGATCAAAACTGTGTAAATCTTATAAATACGCAGATTTTGAATAATGTATTTGACATGTGTCAAAATTTAAATGTCATTCAATATAAAATCTAAGGCATCGGTTTAATTATTTTTGCGTTAATAATGACGTCACTTCCAGAAAGCTCAGTAATACATAAGGGCACGTACATAGTGAGGCTGCGCTTCTCGCTGCGCTACGCGCTGCGCTTCTCGCTGCGCTTCTCGCCGCGCTACTCGCCGCGCTTCTCGCCAGGATGCTAGCCGCGATGCTGGCTGGGATGTTCGCACCTCGCTATTCGTATCTGGCCAAGCAAATATTCAAACAAATCACGGTTTATGTCAGTTTGCGTTTTCAAGTTCATATTTTATTAAAATGTTTACTACGAGTTCTGATAGTGATAGTGAATTATTGACAAGTAATGCCGTCAAGTTGTGACGATCTGTCGAGCGGTTTTTTTGGGGTTGGTTGTAGATGTTCTTCACAATTTGTTAATGATCAATATAAACGAATAATGTTGAAATCTGTTTAATAATACTAATAATAATAATAATAATAATAAATTTTTATTTATATTTTAGATAATTTTACATTAATATGATAATGCTTATATTTATTTTTACATATTCTTTTAAATGGTTCTAACCCTTTGAGTCCCAATTTGTTTTTTTTCGTTTTTGATATAATTTTTATGTATATCTTTAAATACAGTTGTAAAGAAGTCAAAAACAATATATGAAAAAAAAAATTCACGAGGGTGGACATTAAGGGGTAGTGGGACATATATGTCCTATTGGGTAATAGGAGTGGGATATATATGTCCCACTGGAAGTAAAATAAATAATATGTATATGACAAATACAATTTATTTCGAAAAAAGTTTAATGACATCAACAGAAATTTTCCAAGCCTTCTAGATTTCAAGTTGCGATAGTCAACTTTTTTATTTCTTATGGCCACCATATTGGATTTTTACACCATCAGACAGAAAAAAAAATTAGCTTTTTAGATTGGTAACCAACATACCTTTTTTCTTTCAAAAAACTTGTTGAAATTTTAAAATTTGTGTAAATAATTCATAAAATCGAGAATGCTCTGAAAAACAATTGAAACTATAATATAAATAAAAGCTACAGAACATTTTATTGGTCTAATGATAACGAAATTAAGATTGTTGGAAACATATTTAAAAGATATGTTGGGCGAATTGCCATTATTAACAATTCAAAATCATCAGTAGTTTCAGCAAGAAGGAGCTGGTTCTCACAACGTCCGCATTGTAAAAGGATATTAATTTAGATGTACGCTTTCAAAATTCATGACTTGGTACGTTTGGTCCTTTTCATTGGCCTCCGCGATCACCATGTTTAACGCCTATGGATTACTTTTGCATTGATGTTGTTTATACAACCCTAACGGAAAATATTGAACTTCTTCGCCGTAAAATCAAAAATACTTTCGACTCTATTTCGAGACAAACTATCCTAAAGGCAGTGGACGAAATGAATTTGAGGACTAACCACTACATCATACATAACGGCGCGCACATTAAACAATTTAAATAATTATATATCTGGTGTTTTAAATTTATTGTTATTTCGTTATTTTATTAGACCTATAAAATGCTGTGTCACTTTTATTTATATTATAATTTCAATTGTTTTCAGAACATTCGCGATTTTATAGATTATTTATACAAATTTTAAAATTTCAACAAGTTTTTTGAAAGAAATAAGGTATGTTGGTTACCAATCTGAAAAGCTAATTTTTTTTTCTGTCTGATGGTGTAAAAATCCAATATGGCGGCCATAAGAAATAAAAAAGTTGACTATCGCAACTTGAAATCTAGAAGGCTTAGAAAATTTCTGTTGATGTCATCAAACCCAGGGCGGTCAAAAACATGAAGTTACAAAGTTTAAATGAAATAGCGTCAATGGTAGGGAAGATAATAATATTTTTCTAAAATCACATTATAAATCAAAAACGAATCAAAATATCCAGGATTTCTTCAGATTCTTAATCGCCATAAAAATGTGCAACTTTTCTCTAATTTAACCGACCTTGTATCTCTTACCGTTTTCAAGATAGCAATGGTGAGCATCGAAAAAAGCACCACCCTGTATACTATTAAAGTTTAATTTAGCAAAAAAGGTACGTACTAACAAAACTATACATTTTAAAAGTAATGCACTCGGTCAAACGATGGTTAAAAAAAAAAGCAAATGCAGTGTTTTTTCAAACAACAGAATTGAAAGTGTTGCAATAAAAATTGATATGGAAAAGAGGGGCGCAATAAAATTTGATATAGAAACACAAAAAGTTTAACAAACACTTGGCCTAAACCATGAAATGCAGAAGAAGAAGATAAATAAAAAATGATTTGCTTTTAACTTAGGTAAGTCTATTTTTTTTAGCTCATGAAAATATAACTCGAACAAATTAAGTTATGTTTCACATTCTAAGGAAATTGGTTGAATTTAAAAGTAGATCAAATATCATAATTGTGTTCTGTTTATTAAATTACTGTCAACAAATTGTAGATACAAAAACTATTCAGCAATGTAAATATACATTTGCCGTTGTAGAATAAAATTTTTTGTCAGCTATACACGTAATTTATAAGATGAAACAAAAGAATGAAACGTTTTTGTTTGCTCGGGAATGAAACCCCTCTAACGACTTTCGTTTTTATGTAAATATGTTGGTCGGCCACATAAACAGCCTTTTGAATTAAAAAAATAAAAAATACATTTGTAATCGGGTCGCAGAATGAATTGTTTTGGGGCATTTCCTCTAGAATTACACGCTACGCGTGCTGAAAATACAAATTACAATATAACTGTAATGAAAATGTCTTGCGATGACAGGTCTCCTTTGAAAATGTTTGCTCTGAATCCAGAATAAAGGATGCGTAAGATTAAATGCCAATATGCGAATATAGCCCATTAATCCATGCCGTCCTGTGAAAGCCGCGTCGCCCTATTAATAACGCGAGGGCTCGCGATGTTTGTTATACGAAACAGCTTTATGGACGTTCGGATAATTTACATTATTACAGACCATTTGTTTGTTGAAGCTTAGTGAAAATTTTGACTTGAATATTAAACACATTTGCAGAAAAATTTACATGTACGTTCCAGAAACGATCGATACTCTTCGGCGCGGCGATTCATTTATTTACAAGGACGTTCAAATGAAAACCGCAAATGAATTTTTACTAATTGTATATTACATATGGGGGCAAAACATGTGATTATTTTTCAATGTAATCACCCCGAGGTCAATGCATTTGACCCAACGGTGCATTAAACCGTGAATATCCTGTGAAACGAAGTCTTTCGGACGTGTGCGCAAACAATCATGAACCGCTTTATCGACTATGTTCCACAAATTTGTGCCACCAAGATGCTCTTTAACAGTTCCGAAAATGTAAGAATCTGAATGTGCTTGGTAGGGGGGGGGGAAGCTAGATGTGAGAGACATTTAATTCGGAAATCGTGATGGTTGAAACCGTCCTGCGAGCAAAATAAGGATGTGCATTATCATGCTGAAGTAAAACTCCATCGGTTAAACAGCTCGACGTTTCCGGCGAATTGCAGGTTTTAGGTGATTACGTAAGGGTATACAATAAGTTTCACTGATGGCTTTGCTACTTTTTTGCATACAGTGCTTAAGTATTGAGCCCTGAGAACAAAGTAAGCATTACTTTTTCAGCCGACAGTTGCGTCCGTTTGCCGCCATTCTTTGCTGAACTACTTTGTCTGGTAATGATGAATCCAGCTCTTGTCCCCAGTCTCGAAACGAGATAAAAATCTGACATTCAGTGTTGTATCGCTTTAGCAACAGGCGTCCACTCGCAGTTCTTGCACTTTTAAAATCAGTTGGCGGGATACCTACCAATTTTGCGGACTTTTGCTATGCACACTTGTATATTTGTGAGAAAAAAAGGTGTAACAAAATTTGGCTATCTATGATAAAATGTGTAATTCTGTACGTTAGTAATTTACGACTCTCTAACCTTTAATTGATATGGGAGGTTTTAGGTAATGCGATAAGTTCTCGTCAACCTGTACAATATATTACCCACTTTATGAATTTGGTGATCAGTAAATAAGAAAATGATTCTCTACTACGCTTCATATAATCAATCGTTTCGATTCTTCACACGAAGGTGATCGGTAAAGCAGTTTTCGCTAGGGTAGACGTGTTTATAAAAATTATTGCCATACATCATTGACAAAGAAACGTACTCTTTTTCAGAAATGGCGGAAAATCTAATTTTTTATATTATATTATCCGTTATGATGAATCGACATCGTTACTCACGTCTCACGTCTCACGTCTCACGTCTCACGTAATTTTTAAATTTTGTATTAACGCGATAAAAATGTGTACCAATATAAATAATGATTTAATCCGAACGCTTGGATGAGCGAAATTCGTTCGTATGTTTGTAAAGCATGTTGTTTCAGAAATAAGATAAAAATGCTGGAATAAAAATTTTCGTGCAGTGTTTTAACGTGTTCTGCATATAATAAACCTTTTTAGGATTTTAAAAAAGTTGAATGTACCCACCTGTGCTATAGCTTGCAAGTCAAATAGACGCTCTCAGTTTTAATGTCCAATGTAGTAGATTCAACTTAATATTTTGAGTTTCCGTAAAGGTTTTACTCCTGACGTTTCGCAATACTTTTGTTGTCTTACAGTTCCAATTTATTATTTGACGTTAAAGTGCTAAATTACTGTAACCTCTGTAAAACTATCGGTAACAATTACGAACTTAATGGTTAATGCAAATGGTTAATGTAAATGTAAAATATAAAACGAATAATCTTTCGTTGAAAAATGATAAAACACAATTAGAAAAGTTCTGAAATGACAATTACTACAGCGATCGTGCTTTGTTAAGTTAAATACAACGATTTTGTGAAAAATGATAAATAACTGTTAAACTCATTTGTCTTAAAAAAATTCCTATGTGCAGTGGTGTGTATAAAAATAGCAGTGGTAGAAAAAAGTTCAGATCATTATGCTGCAACCACCATGTTTTACAATTCTTTTTGTGTACTGTGGTTGCAATTCTATACTTGGGCGTCTTCGAACATATTGTTGGCAACTGCTTGAATCAAACAAAACCGCTTTTGATACATCACTTCACAATATATTGACCACCAGTCATAATACATGAATTTTAGCATATTAATTTATTTTTTGTTCTGGACTAAGGAGTGGAACTTTTCTCTGCCGCCTGGCTCTTAAATTTGCTTTTATAAGTCGCCTCCTTCAGAAGAAGTACTAAGGTACCACCATCACTTTAGTTTGATGAAGTTTAAAGCAGGGACCCGAACCGAACCGGAACTGGAACAAAACTCGGAACGAACAAGTGCGTTTTTTATGACCGTGAACCGGAACTGAACCTTTTTTTTCTAAATTACAAAACCGCAAAAGCGAACCTAACCGACTGGTGTGAGCCAATTCAAACCGTTTCAACCGGTTCAACCGGTTCACACAACTGTTCCGATGAATTTTTTTTTTTAATGATGTAGATAGATATTTTTTTTTGATTAGGTACATTTTACGAAAAATTGAAGAATTTCAGAGTTTAATTTATAAATATGCATTGTCACTATATTTTGCGTTGAACCTGAACCGCAATTGAACCGTTGCCGCCAAACCGGTTACCGAATCATTACAAAATAAAAGCCGGTGGTAAATTGCAAAATTAAAATTTATCGAACCGGTAATCGGAACTGAATCGTTATTTTTTGCGGTTCGGGTACCTGGTTTAAAGTTGTTCACTGTATGCAATAGATGGCGCTTATACAGTAAGCGGTATGGTGTGGGTAACTCCCACTTTAATCAGTCGATATTGCGCACTGCTATTTTTGTGCACACCACTGTATGCCTAATTTTTTCATCCACTATCGGATTTAGAATTTAATACTCCATCAGAAACAATTTTAAAAAAGCATACCATATAATTTTTTTAAAAATTTAAATCGCCAGTCTAACATTTTTCATCATGATATTTGATATTTTTAGCCAACAATCTTCTGCCACCTTTTTGACGTAGCCGAAACATTTAAGTTATTTTTTTCAGTCTTATCAAATATTAATTTTTCCCAATTCATCTGCTTTCTAGTATTATAATTTAGTACTTTATCTATTCTTGTTAAGCCTGTACTGTTCCGCCAGCACTCAGTTTTAGCAGACACTAGTCTTTGCCCAAGTTGTTTGTGATTTTCCGTACTTCAGAACCTAAGACTATGACGTTTTGAACTGTAGTTGGGTATATTTTAACCTATTAACCTTTAATATAACTTTTCACTATTTCGTTGTTGTATATGTAGGTTTGGTGTTCTGCGCGCAATCTATTTATTTTGTCAAGACATTTTAAGAATTATAAAGTAGAAAGTCTATTTAACAGTTTATAATTGTTGGCTTTCATAGATTTTAAGGGACCAAAACTCTACTTTTACGAGCATATCTTCAACTGACTATTTAAATATTACTGACATAGTTAATATTAGATTAGGCCCTTAGTTACAACTCAGAGGCTGAAGAGGCTTCGGGAGTCCAGAGAAAAGATGATCCCACAAGTTTTGGGTTTTGCAACAGGTTCCGTAGGCCTTAATCTTGATATGTTAATGTTATTATGATGATGAAGATTAGATGGCTGTATTTCATTGATTCTCACTCCAGGGGTTTAAAATACCTGACTAATTAAATTTATTGGAAGTTTTCATTTTGTAGAGAATATTTATGTGGTCAAACGGTTGCTTACGAAAAGTAAAAGATATTCATCTAGCATACTTTCCGTCCGTTTATATTATGCTATTTTTAATGCGGTTTTCATTACTTAGCAACTATCATATATGCAACTTTGTAGCACACAAGCAAGGAATTTACGGATTATATCGGTGCATATTTCAGTAAATTACAATGCATTAGCACGTACATCTTTAAATATGGATTAATACCTGTAATTAACGATATGTAATGACAAATTTGCGTGTTCCACGAATAGAGATATATTGCGATACGTCATACTATAGATATACATCGATAAATATCATCATTTATTAGTATGTACTGATATTCATCGCTACATTAACTACGAGTATAATACATTGAAACAGATAGAAAGTCATATGTTGGTATCAAACATTAACCGGGAATCGTTTAACCGAGGTTTCGAATTAAACGGCCGGCTCTTAATATAATAGTCGGATAGGTAAGTGGAAATGCCAGAAAAGCTATTTTGCGGTTAAACTAATGCGTTATTATTTCCGCGGAGGTGGTCCCCTTTCGGGTTCCTGTACTGCGACCTATTGGTCTATTGTACCCTCTGGTGATGTCCCCTTAAAGGAGTCCTGAGTTTTTGAAAAACTCCAGGATTTTCTTTAAGGGTGTTTATCTTAACTCTTCTTGGTTGGCTTTTTCCAGCCCTAAAAGTGTACGCCGATAGAGTGTGAATCCTTTACAATAGCATATTACGTGAAGAGGAGTTTCTTCTTCTTCACCACATCCTCTGCATATGTCGGTCTATGAGAGCCCTATTATGTAGAAGTGTTTTTTTAAGCCCACAGTCTCCTGTGGCGAGTCCTGTGGTTGCTCTGATGTCTGCTTTGCTCATCCTGAGCATTTCTTTTGAGACCATTGACAGGATAGCCTTAGAATGAGCTTGTCCTGCAACTTTTATCCAATGAGCATTATGCCGTCGTATTAATATGTCGTTAAGACACCGCTTATTTGTTCCATAGGAAGTACCAACTGCGGGTTCTGGTCCGAAGAAAGGTGTCTTGCTGCCAATGTTGGCTAAGCGATCTGCCTTCTTATTCCCTGGTAGGTATGTTAGTGTGCCCTGGGAACCATACCAGTTTAAAATTACTTCTGCTTCCCAGCACGTTTAGTGCCCGTATGCAGTTCAGAACAAGTCCTGAGTTTACTTCCGACGAGCCAAGAGCTTTTAACGCTGCTTGGCTGTCGCACACTATGAAGATTCTTTTATTATCAAAATCTCTTTCTAATAGTGTTTCTGCGCATAAGTGCATAGCGTACACCTCGGCTTGAAATATGGTTGCACACTTTCCAAAGCTTACGGATGTGCCTTGTCTCAGTTGTCCTGCTCCCCATATTCCACAGCCTGTGCCATTTTGCGTTTTTGACCCGTCCGTATACCAGACCAGGCCATTTAGCTCTATTTCATGACGCTCCCATTGGTCCCGTGTTGGAATTATGATTCCAAAGGTTTTCTCAATGACTAGCGTCCGGTTTATTCTGAAATAATCTTGTCAGTGGCGGCGTTTGTTCCTAGTAAGCAGAGAGCAATTTTCAACAATTTTTAAAAAGTTGTTATGTGGAACAACTCCAAAATTAAAATGACCAAATATTTCAACCCATCTAATATCAGTGGGGGTTTTTATCTCGGTCCAATTTAATATCTTTTTATCATTAACATCATTTTTTAAATATGATACTTTATCAAATAAATCGTTTTCTTCTATTGCTGGATTTGGAAAAGAAGAAAGAATTTTTTCAGAAGATTTTTCTACATCATTCCAAGTTATGAATTTGCTGTATGTATGCTGTACACTTTTTGATGCTGTACATGAGATGAAAATACTGTACAGGGTGGGCAAATTTCGATGTTTTAATAGGGAATCTCAGTAACTATAAGGTATCAAAAAACGGACACACATACTCGATCTCTTTTTTCGAGAAAAAGTTAATGGTGAAAACTAAAATTGGTTATCGTCTTTTGTTTTCGAGTTATCGCCGATATTTTGAGGTTCTACAGGCACTGTTTTGATAAGAATGCAGTGGCGTAGACAATTTTTCAAAAAAAAATCCGAAATTCGAGTTGTGACATAAAGTTGTATTTTTTAAAATAGAACCCATAGTTGGCTATCTATGACTTATTTAAATTCCTAATTTTTGTTGTCATTCCAAATGTATAAGTGTTGACGTATTTATTTTCAATAATACGCAAGTTTTTTAGTATTTTTTTTTTAACAAAATTATAGTAGGAGGTAAAAACAAAAACAAAACACGGTGTAAAACCTTTTAAAACTCCTTTGGTAGGAGTTACGAAGGTCTTGTAATTTGTTGTTGTGATAAACATTACAAATATTTGAACATAAGAACAACAAACTACATTACTGCAGATTTCGACTTTATTGTTGTTTCCTTATTTTTATATATTTATAATGTTTATCACAACAACAAACAACAAAACCTTCGTAACTTGTATTTGTCTTCGTCATTTTCCAAAAATATGATTAACTCAAAAACAATTGATTTCAGTTGTAGGAAACCGTATACAGTTGCAAAAGAATTTATTTAAATCCAATAAATTAAAAACAAAGAGAATATAGGAGTACTTTTTAAAGTAAAAACGTAGAGGAAGTTGGGGTAAGATGACTAGGTTAACAAGAAAATTAAGTTTTGGCCAAGAGAAAAATGATATAATTAAATAAAAATGACGAATACATACATTGGTGAATTACCTTTGAATTCCCTATGAATTTAAACTAAACAGCACTTCCAATATTACAATAAAAAAACATAAACAAAAAATGTCATTTTAGTCATCTTACCCCATAGTGCGGGTAAGATGACGAACATAATGGGGTAAGATGGCGCCTACATACATAAAACACAAATAAATTGTCCTTGGCCATCGTAAGTGGTGCAGTCTTCATATCACCACTCTTGACATTTGCAACACTGAATCCAGTCTGTCGCTGGTGGTTCTGTATAGCAGTTTTTTCATTAGGCCCATTTCCTCCCTTCTGTTTTGCTAACCTGTCTTTCTCTTCTAATTGATTTTTTATGGGAGTGCCAGTAATTACGCTCGCTGAGAGTTTTTTATTATTTTGAACAGGACGATTAATAGTTGGCAAGGGTCTGATTTTCCACAGTGAGGTGTCAGATTTCGACTTTGAGCAGCTAGAGCTTGTTCCTTTAGAGGTAAATAGTTTGCCCTTTACAATCCTTGATGATGAAGAAGGTCCAGGTTCTCCATGATTTTTTACAGGCGTAAACAAAGCATAGCTTTTCATTTGCTTCAACGGAATATTGCCATATGAAGAAAAGTCTGAATCATCTGAGTAATCATCAGGAATCTCCCTACCAATGTTACCATTAGTATCTCCACCAATGTTACCATTGATATGGTCAGAAACATTCAGGTATTTCATATCTTGCAGCAGCTGCATTGCAGGATGTAGTTCCTTCTTCAATGTCGTGCATAGCCGCTATCATTGCGCCTTGAGACCACTGACCACGATTGGTCTTTTTTTTTGTAGGTTCTTGGCATGGATGTTCGGGATGTAATAAAATTTTATTACCAAAAACAGTGCTTACTGGTTGATGGGGCAAGATGACGAATCGTTATCTTACCCCTGTCATCTTACCCCACTACATATTAAAAATGTTTTTCTAATTTTCTTAAAAAACTACAAAAAGATTTATAAAATTTAAACAGAATACCAATACTATCACAGGTAATGTACAACTTACAGCAAAATTCAATTTGTTTTTACACGAGTTTAAAAAAAAAACACTAAACACCGGCAATAAATATTGTAACCGAACATGTGATGACAAACAATTGCTTTTAACGGAAGAAATTTGAACTATATTAAAATCTTATCAGCTAATATTAACTTCGTCTACTAACCTCCAGATGGCAGTGAAAATTTTGAATTTGAGTTTTTGATGGATTGCCAGTAAAAATCGTTCGTCATCTTACCCCGTTCGTCATCTTACCCCAACTTCCCCTACCTACTGCTATAGCTAAAAGTGTGTTATGTTACTGATGTTGTTTCTTTTATTTTTTATTATTAAATGGTAGATAAAACAAATGCGCAGTAGTGGACATCCTGTTTATCTAAGACAATTCTTTAACTCATATAAAATTAAGATATTTGAAAAAATAAAAAACAAAAACAGTTTGTTTAGTAGCACAAACTTCTGTTGTCCATTCTTGTAGCCTATTAATAAACACATAAAAAACGAAATAAGCTTTGAAATAAAATATTTAAAAAAAAAACAAGTTGTTACTTGGGCATTTTTAACATAAGCCAAACCGTTTCCTAATGCTTTTTGTATTTTAGTACTAAAAACTAATTTTTGTGAACATAAAAACAACTCGTCGAAAAATGTTGTTCAGCGTTGTACGTAATGTTATACAATTTTCCATAAAATAATAGAGTGAAATCCAAGAAAATGTACTAATAAATCTCTCAGGGAATATCGCATATTTAAAAACAGGGAAAGTTTCGAATTCCGATATTGATTCATGAAGGCAAGTGTTACATTTCCAACGCATCCATAGATTAAAGAAGTTAACCCAGCAGCTGCCATAAATCCAATAAGGCAATCTGAACATGATGAATGTATGCGTTAGATAAGGGCGCTTTTGCAGGAAATTGCGCAAAAAACGCATTGAAACCGTAATAAGGATGCTGCATGAGAAAGTCTATGGAGATTGATGAACAGAAAACAGATGTACGACTAAAGGGCTCATTCGCCTATGGCCCCTACACCGCTCTATTCTTATGATTAACGTGAAGATATTTATTTAAGCTTTTCTTGCTTTAAGATAACCGTACAACTTCAAAAGATACACTTTATTTTCATATTTTACACAAAACTGCATGATAAATGATCAAGAGAGCAACAACCATTGGCACAGAAAGAAAAACGTTGTTGTATTTTTATTTACAAAGATGGGTGGATTGAAAAGTTTGATGCCTGACGTAGATATGGCACTTTAGTAGTTACTTTCGACATGTGAATGCCTGGTCTTTTATTTAATTTAACATGAAAGTTCAGTTCCATCTGTCTAACAGTTTTCAAGTTACTGCTGAGTGCCGCTATTGTTCACTCCAAAACATAACAAAGTTCGCCACAGCATTATTCGCACGGGTTTTTGACAAACCCAATCCATTTCATCCTGATATTTATCAAAACATGAGACATGTGTTAATCACTACACACCCAAGTTAAAAACAATCGAAACACTTGAAGCACAGAGATTATTCGCCCCCAAGAAAGGTCAAGAAGGTTAAGTGTTACATCAGCTGGAAAGGTCGTGGCGTCAGTTTTTCGAGACTCAAAGAATATCTATTAACTTTCAAAGGACAAGGTTGTAACTAGGAAGTACTACTTCAATTTATTGAATCGATTTATCGCAAAAAAATTATTAAAAAAAACGGATTTTGCCTAAAAAAAGTGCTCTTTTATTACAACAGTTAAGAAACTAGGATTTAAATTGATTTTTTTTGCACCTCAACCTCCAGCTTTCGCTCTTTCCGACTACTATCAGTTTTCAAATTAGAAAAAACACTTGACAGGACAAAAAAATCTAACCCATTAAGCTCCAGGGTCCTATTTATGGGGCAAATTAAATAAATGTTTTTAAAGTTATTAAATTATCCTAGAATGCGTTATAACTTGGACAGTAACATGTGTAACCATCAACAATGTACAAAATATGTTTTTGGTATGATTTTACGCAAAATTTGTGTAGTAAGTGCATATTTTACATTTAGCATCACTTTACTTGAATCGTCCTATTATTATATACTTTTAATTTATTGATATATAGGTAAAAGTAACTTTGTTAAGGTTTAATAAAAAAAATTCTTAAAAAATTTTTGGAGCTTGTCCTACAGTTTTTTTTGTTTATAACAATACTATAATAAAAAAAGAATAGTTTCCCATGAAAAGGCGCTGGTACCGTTTGTTATTATTGCACAGCTACATTTTCCATATTTAATATCTTAAAATCAGTTTTAGAGCTACTACCATTTTTAAGTTAAAATCAAAATCTTATAATTGCGATTTTTAAACCAATTACCTAGAATTAACGGTTACCGTAAAGCTTAAACGATGAAATGATAATTAAATATTGTGAACATTACGGACAGAAAAACAACTTTGTTAAAAGTCTATCCGTTTTGAATAAAAACTTTCTGCTCTTTGTGACAGCAGTGGGTACTGTTTTCATTTTGACTTTTGCTCTAGTAATGCAATTGCTCAGAATAACCATAACGATTTAATATTACATTAATGGGTAAAAAATAGTTGACATGTTGCACTGTGTTTTTGATCCTCATAGTTATCCTTTATACTTCGATAATCTATTTACTAGCCGAGATCTGTTAATTAACATACAAAAATTTGGATTTCGTGCAACAAGAATAACAAAAGAAAACAGACTGTCCATTTGTCCCATAAAGGACAGTCTTGAAAAAAAAAGCCTGAGTAAAATTTGATTACCGTTTCTACACCAACGGAAAAGTATGGTTTGTAAATTGATACAACAAATGCGTAATAGTAGGTACTAGGGTTTCTCTCCCGGGATCCCGGTCCATTTTAATCTATATTATGTTTCCTGGGAAATACTTATTGTCCCGGTAAATCCCGGGGTATTTAAAATCTGTTATTTTCGTTTATTTTGTATTAAAATCTTTGTAATACTATGATAATTATATCGATATCATAAATATTAAAAATTATTAGATATAAATATTTAACTATCATTAAATAACGAAGAAACTGTATTTTTATGTAAAAATACTTTTGCTACTTTGGAATAACAAATTATTAGGTTGATGCATAATTATCCGCCGTTTTTAAAAATTATAATATAACATAAATTATAATGTAACATAATCAAAAACGAAAACAAACTCAAAGCGGTAGGTACAATTATCATTTGGGGAAGTAGTCACCATCAACGTCGATTACTGCCTTCCCATATGCTTGGAAGACGGTCGATTCCGCGGGCGAAGAAGCACTGGTTTTTGGAGGCAATGCACGATTTGACATCCTCTACCAAATCCGAAGATCGACCCTTTACTGACTTGTCTAAGTTTTAAAGCGAACAAACCGCTATCGGCATGACCTTTCACTAATCGTTCCTTCGCCGAAATATCGTAGAGATCGCGAAATGACAGCAGTTTTCCATCCCTCCTCGAAGTGATACAGCATAATGTGGCTTATATGTGTATGATTTTCGATGCGCTTTTTAATTACCCAACCCTTTTAAAGAATTCTATTATGACAAATGTCAATTAAACGACAAATTGAATAACAAAACTTAGCGGGAAAAAACGGCGGATAATTATGCATCAACCTAATACGTACATCCATAGTATGCGTCAAGAAGTCCGGTCTCCATGACAAAGTTTAGGTCATCAAAATACGTTTACCGTTCAATTTTTTTTTTATACTCTGGTAATACGAAGCAAAATACGTGTAACGTGTCGTAGACTGTGATCTTGTCTCTTACCATTTCCAAGATACCAATGCTGAACATAAAAAAATACACAAAATGAACGGTCCAAATTGTTTTTGTTTATAAGTGAAATTTTCGTACGCAACTAATAATTTAGATATTTATTAATTAAAATGTGTATATCTGCCTAAGCTAGAAATTAATTTAAATTGTGATTAAATCACCGTTGGTGGAAATTGATATTTTATAAAATCACTTTGCGTCGCTTAATAAAACATCAATGTTCCACATATTCGATATTAATGTTTTAATATGAACGAAAGCTATAAATGTTTGATATTTATGGAAGCAAACATATGCCTGTACATTTTGCGTATTGATTGAAGCGCTAAAACGACATAATCAGATTACTTGAAAATAATTTGTGGATATAGAATTATTGGCCTAAAGTTTTTTTAACTTTACTTTTACTTTGATTTAATTAGTGAGGCATGAAGGCAATATACACTAGATAGACACGCTCTAAAAAAATGGTTTTTGAAATTAGTTTTTATTATAAAAAAAAAATATATTATTTATGTTTTCGCTAAATATTAAATAAATCTCGTCTCGCCTACACGTCTGCTTTATGCTCTGGTCTGTATAAATTCACTTAATCCACCAAATGAAGAACTGAATATACTCTAATTAGTCGTAGCGGTGTTCTGGTTTTTTTTGTTATTCCAGTAACGCCGGATTAAATCTCATCAGCTTATTTTGTACATTCTGATGCGCACCTGTTAGAACTTTATCTCATAAGTATCTAATATGTGGTGAATTTCCTGCTGTGGTATGATCGAAACCGCAGGAAAATGTACAAGAGAGTGCAACAGGTGCTTGGCCCACGTTAAATATCACAAAGTCATTCTATGCACTTTATGAACCCATTATTTAAAGGATCGTTAAGTTTGTTGTACCTTTCAGAACTTGTTATTTTCTAGTTGTGAGATTCAGTTATCAATTTTTACGGCAGAGCTATTATCTAGAAATTGGAACTTTATTTTTAGTCGGGTTAAGGTCTTCATACATTTTCGTCTTCATTTGTTATAGCTGTTTTTTGTTGGAGCTCGCTAAGTTTGCATTAATACCTTTCTTGAACCTTTCTCGTGAATAATGAATTTAAGGTTGGCTGTAAGGACCGGCACAAAAAACAAACGTCGTTTTCCCATTTTATGTGCTTTACGTTTTAGTTATTTGCAAAATACGTTTTACGGACGTGATTAATATGCTAGACATTATTTAGGTCAAAACAAAAGCAAGTTTTGGTTAAAAATAAGAACTTTTATTTGCGTTAATGTCGGTTGTTTTAAAACATCCATAAGAATGAGTGGAAATCCTAATCTTATACCACTATACTATAATAGTGTATTCCTATAAAAACTTGTTACAATTCGTACTTTTAAACTTGAAAAAAATTTAATTTTATAATAATGCTTAGTCTTAAAAGGTTCAGCTGAATTGATTGAAAGTAAAATACGATTTTAATGTCCCGTAAGTCGTAAGATATTATTTTAAATATGTTTAGAGGAATTACCTTTAACAATAATTAACTTTACAAATATTATCTTTACATCCTAAAGCCCCCAGCCAATCTTCTTTCGGAATATATTCAAAATAATCGGTGAACGGTAGTAGATATCTATCTCCCCATAACAAACAAAAAATCTACTTTATAAATTAATCAAAAGTTATGCGTTGCTAAGGCAGGTGAATACGTTAAGTTAGGTCTAGATTAGCGCAACAGAACGACGAAGCGATATACCTACAGTGACCATTATTTCTAGACAAAAATACAGTACAAAAGGTAAACGTTTTTTTTTTTGCTTTCACAATTATTTTTTTTAAGAAGACCGGCACAAAAAATGTGTTTTAGGAAGAACAGAACAAAAAATGTGGATGAAGTTTGTTTATGTTTTTGCTCTCACGAATTTTGAAGATGGAAATTATACTGAATTATATGTTTGTGGCTCGCGCTATATAAAAGGTTTGGCACCCCTGGCGAACAATCAGTACTCATGGCAAATTAAACAAAATATTTTAAAAACTAAATAGGAACTGTATTTTATTTTCAACGATATTAAAATTCTATTTTAAAATAATAATACAACTATAAAAAAAAATTAAAAACTTAATTTTTACAACTTCTGAAATTTATATTTAGCACAATTTTTGTTACATTACAGTACATACAATACAAAAAAATAAAATGCAGTACATTATTTCTTTTTAGATTATACAGGACAGCGCAAAATACAGTACTGTACTGTATAATACAAAAATACAGTACGGATGGTCACCGTAGATATACCCCACTATTTTAGCGAGCCTGTCTCTCTAATGGTGCCTGTCCACGTGAGAGTAAACTACTCTCGATAGCAGCGTCGCCAAGGATACAGCCAAGCGCGAGTTACTCTCAGGGGCTGTATCCTTGGCAACGCTGCTATCGAGAGTAGTTTACTCTCACGTGGACAGGCACCATAAGGTGGGTACAGACATGCAACAAAACATCGCATGGTAACACCGTCGCGTACAGATTGTTGTTGCGCGATGAAGTTACTGTGTGCCGTGAATTGCATCGTATCAAAACGTCGCCGCGTAACATCGCAGCAAACATTCTGGAGTCCCACCATTTTGGTATTACTTTTAGTAATTGTAGGATACGGTTAGTTAGGTATAGTGCAATATTTAGATTTTTCGAAACACTGCGAAAAGATAGAAAATATATAAAAAAATTAGCAATTATAATGTAAAAAAATAGATTGTAACTTTACGTTTGCTAAAAATATTTTAAAGTATCAGCTGTGTGTAATGTAATTTTTTAAGCCAATTCAAGTATCTTATATTAATCTAATGATGCAGTTTTGTTCTTCATTTTCATGTTTTTACAAAATTTGGTTTGTTATAGTGTCATATTATGAATAAATATATTACAATTATTTTCAAAACTAAATCGATAGTCTTGTACAATTTATTTTGCTTTCCAAATCTTATTACCACAAGCCTTTTGTTATGGTTCAATTATGGGTCTATCCATGTTGTGGGGAAGCACTGAAAAAGGCAATATCCCAATATCATTTATTTGTTATTTTTGAAATATAGTGAATAGTTTAATTTAATTTTTTTTTTTAATTTGACGAATCATAAACGTTCTTGTAAAATGAAATACAATTTATTTCAAAATACATTACTTTCTTTCTCTCATAATTAATGTGTAGGACATTATCGCGCTTTTTTCAAAGCAATTAATTTCTTTTGTAAGTTTTGTGCGAACTTTCAACAAAAGGTGCAGCAATAGAGATGACAAAATGAAAAATGTTTGATTTCAAACTCCATCAGGTCTGATAACTTGTTTTTCCTTTGTCTCCAGGATACACTTGCTTTAAAAGCAGTTCCATAGTCGCTTGTTATACAAGTTCTGAGATAATCTATGCACTCCAACTTCAGTATTGTATTCATTATTTACTAAATGGAGTGATATTTCGCAAAGCGTAAGAAACAAAGCATTTTGTAACATCCCAAGTTTATCTATTATGCTGTTCTGTGTGGCAATCGTTGATTATAAAGCTCAGGAATTTCACTCTCGCCTAATGGAACTGCATTATTTATTACATTAATTTTCAGTAATTAGTTTGATAACTATAGAACGACAGTGATAAAGATACTTAGCTGTTCTTACTGGGATATTTTGTTTACGAAGCTCTCGTTACTCGAATATCAAAGTAAATGTGTGGTGCAAGCTAATCAAAATGTAAATAGGTGTGTTTCTGCTAAAACAATTGATTACAAGTAAACTGCCTAATAATAATTAATGCGTAAGTTACAACTACAATTATTAAGTTTTCTCAATGAGTTTTAGAAAGTAATAAGACAATCTTAGTAAAATAATGTTGGTTAGTTTCGATCATTTGAAAATAGGGTGTAAAAGCAACTAACTTTTAAGTTTATTTTTTTAACATTTATTATCATAACTTAACATGCAATGGTTTTTTGGACAATGCGTTATAAGAGTACCTACCTACCTTTGTTTTTATAAAATTAAAGCAAAGTTGTGCACAGTCAAAAAAGGAATTAAATGACGTCTAAAATTAACAGTACGACCCACTTTTTAAGAGAACTGAAAAACGACAACATTGAGACGTGTTTAAAAAAAGCTACTGCGAGTCCCAAAATCTTCATATTAAATGACATAATATGTATGAACACAAAATAATTTTTGGCGCTTTGGACATCATTTATTTAGCTTTACATTTGGCATTTTTTAAACTGTAAACACTTATTTTATTGTATCACTTTTTTATCATAATTATTGGGTTTACATTTTTCCTCCAAATTTACTCGAATTGTCAGTTTTGTTTTTAACATGACATGTAATTTTTTCTTTATCAATGTTGCTTTAATTTTAAATATTTTTTACAAATAAATAAGGTGGACAAGTAATTTACTAAATAAATGTAAAAATTTACTTTTTTTAAAGCCTTTAATGGTTTTTTAAACATTTAAACATTTATGTATTTTTCTAAAATGATCTATACATACATACGGTGACCATCCGTACTGTATTATACAGTACAGTACTGTATTTTGAGGCCCGGAATGTATAATTTAAACAGAAATAAATGTACTGTATTTTATTTTTTTGTACTTTATGTACCTACTGTATTTTTAATGTACTTAATAAAAATTGTGCTAAATATAACCCAACCTTTTACATAGCGCGAGCCACAAGCATATAATTCAATATAAATAATTTCTATATTCAAAGTTCGTGAGAAAAAAAAAATAAACAAACTTCATCCACTTTTTTGTTCCGTTCTTCCTAAAACACATTTTTTGTTCGGGTACTCTTAAAAAATAATAATCGTGAAAGCAAAAAAAAAACGTAATCCACCTTTTGTACTGTATTTTTGTTTAGAAACAATGGTCACGGTATCTATACACAATTAATTCGTGATCTATAAATTCAGAAAAAATATACTTTCTCGTAAAATAACAGTCAACTGGTTACCATTTTAAAAATTTTATTTTTTTTACAATCACCAATCGCCTAAAACTATCTAAAAATTTCCTTCTAACATTTTTATTTTGTCTGTCGTAGTTAAAAACATAACTATGTTAAAAAATCGTGCAGTTTAAAAAAAACGAATAATAAAACTGCAAATCGTAATTATAGTAAGGTTTTTACAATGTGATAACGAATTAGCACAAGATGGGTTTAATTATTTATATAATGCAACCTTTTTTTGCCAGAGGCACAGAGAGCAGCAGGTTGATATATACAGTAATTTGTCACGTTCCTTTTTATCAGACAGGCAGCTACGGTATAAACTTTCCAAATGTACCTCGCAAAATTTAAAGGGAAACATGCAAGATAGCAAAATGAAAACTGTTTATTGAAAATGTTATACAGGGTGTCCCAGATTACATTTCCAGCATGGGGATCTCGCTTATTATAAGAGATACAGGTTTGTTTAAATTCGATGAATTTTTCCTTAGGATGAGAGAAGCCACAATCAATTTTTAAAAGTTGTTATAGCAAAAAATATGAAAATGTTGAATTTCTTTTTTCTCTCATAACTTTTTGGCATAATCGCTAGAACATATTTATTTGTAGTTTCTTAAGGTACTTTTTCATGGAGAATGTAACTGTTATTTTAGATTTTTTTTTAACACCTACCATTTTCGAGATATTACCCCTAATTTCATTTTTTCTTACGGGCCGCGAAGTTGGCTTTGGAATAGTTAAATGTGTTTTTTTTTCCCTCTTTTAAATAAGATATTACTTGCTATACCTTGTTTTATAAACAAGTCACAAAATGAAAAAAATCGTATTTTACCCATGACATCAAGCTATCTATGAAAATAAAAACAAAAAACAACTAATTTAATGTCAAATGACAGTTACTATTTGACTGCGGTATCATTTATTACAATTTCATATTATTGTTGTGTAATTCGATAGTCTTTGTAATAATTGTTAATAATGATGGCTACATTTAAAAATAGCGAAAAATTTGACATGTTGAGATGCTACATTCTTTGCCATACAAACTGTGTGGAAGCTGAGCGAATATACTTAGAGCTATATCTTGAGAAAAGGCAACAAAGAGTGTAATTACAGAAATTTGGAAATAAATTTAAAAGAATATGGTTTCTTCGAGAAGCCAACCAAAAATCTAAAACAAAACCATTAAGAATTATCTATTTTACACAGTTTATATTGTAAAGAATGTAGCATTTCAACATTAAAATTTTTTAATTAGTTGTAAATGTGCCCATAATTATATGATAACAAATTTGCTACTAAGACTATCGAATTACACAACAATACTTTAAAATTCTAATAAATGTTACCGCAGACAAATATTAACTATCATTTGACATTTATTTAGTGGTTTTTTGTTTATATTTTCATAGATAGCTTGATAAGTCATGGGTAAAATACGATTTTTTTCATTTTGTGACTTGTTTATAAAATAAGGTATAGCAAGTAATATCTCATTTAAACGAGAAAAAAAATCACATTTAACTTATTCCATAGCCAACTTCGCGGCCCATAAGAAAAAATGAAATTAGAAGTAATATCTCAAAAATGGTAGGTGTTAAAAAAAAATCTAAAATAACAGTTACATTCTCCATGAAAAAGTACCTTATGAACTACAAATAAATACGTTCTAACGATTATGCCAAAAAGGTTATGAAAGAAAAAAGAAATTCAACATTTTCATATTTTTTGCTATAACATCTGAAGCACTAGAAATTTTGTACTTTTAAAAATTGATTGTGGCTCCTCTCATACTAAGGAATAATTCATCTAATTTAAACAAACCTGTATCTCTTATAATAAGCGAGATCCCCATGCTGGAAATGTAATCTGGGACACCCTGTATAGGTACAACACAAAAAAAAGATTTACGACGTTTCGATTAACGTCGTTATTTGTGTTATAAACAACACTTACTTACAGGAAGTTTGGAGCAATTTGCTGTTATTTGAAAATTGTCCGACGAAGCTTTATTGATTTTATTGACTACCAGAAATTGATAGCGTTGCCAAAAAAATTAATGCATCAATTTATTTAAAATAAATATGAAAATTGAACCTGAAATATCAGGTCATTTTCAAAAATTTTTAAACGTGTTGTTTTTATATCAGACACTAACTAGTGTTTCTAAGCGCTAGCATAAGCTGTCACATGACCAGCTAGAGGTCTTTCAATATAAGGTGAACCGCGAGGGTATGGAGACTGAAATGTAGACCTTTCTAAAAACGTATTATTATAGGTTATAACCTTATTCTTCAAATAGACGTATGTTTTTAGGTGGTTCAGTAATTAACGCTTTAGACGAGTTTTGGTTTCTGCGTCACAGTTCAGTTTGCAAAATCAAATTATTATTGTTTTATTATTAGTTACTGGCATTCTACGAAAATTAAATAAACAAGATGTTATCGGAAATTTCCGAGATATACGATTTCCCGTTCCCGATTTCTAAAGGTTTCAAAAAGTCGAGAATTTGGAAACCCTATCCAATAATGCAATACTGTGAACTAATTTGTCACATTTAGGACTTAATATTTACATTGTTTACAGTTTTACATCATGTTTTGTTTAAAATTTTGCACATAATTTGTTAGATTTTTTAAGTAATTTATTTATTATCACTGTGTATTAATAAGCGTTATCAACTGTGGACAATCTCTCAGTAACTGATTTTAGTTTGCTGAGTAAGTGAATAAAATCTGTCTAATCCCTAAAGACATTCTCTGCCACAAAATTACCTGTCTAAAGGATGAATACCTGTTATTTACACAAATAGAAAAAAAAGATGGAATAAACAACCACAAAATTATCTATTTTTTTACGCACATAAACCGGAAAACGATAAAGCAATCCTGTAGGCCTGTAGCCATCAATAATATTTAAAAAGGTTTTAAAATATGGCAATTTCCATGTACATAAAGCAAGTTTACTTGTTATTCCATCACCTCCCAGATCTTTACATTTCAATTTTGTGTTATAATAGGCGATGCCAATATGTGACAACGCAGCTTGTCGAATTTTAAAGATTCTATATTGACTACACGATGAAAAATTCGCTTTCTATTCAAATTTCTTGGTGTCTTTTTTAGTAATTCCACTTTATGAGATGGAGCTGTCTGAAAAGTAAACTTTATTTTTAGAAGTTTAGCTGTTTTAATAAAATAGAAAGCGTTTTAGTCTACCATGAAAATTTAAATGCGCCAAAAACTTTGGAAAAGTCACATCAATTTGGTAGCTTTTGTTAGCGCCAGCACATATGTGTAAAAATAGAATATACAATTTTATTTCATGATGAATAATTTGGCAAAATTATATTCATATTTATTTCAACGTGGTGAAAACTGCAGTTTATTTTATAGACATTGCAAAAGTGTGTGTTGTATTAGACTAATCATCATTTAATTTTTTAACAGACAAAACAAATAAATAAATTAAACAATGAAAAACGTTTTATACAAATAATAAATTATCCAAAATTTGAACTTTACTAAACCTTAACCCTTTCGGTACCACAATGAATTCAAAAAATACTGTTAGGTATGAAAGTAATTAAAATTGCTTTATAAAATGTCCTAGTATTACTGTACTCTAAGGCTTAGACTTATGCAACGGCTTAGAGTCTAAGCCGTTGAGCATTGCTTATTCTGTTTGGGAAAAACGTGTCCCAATAGTAATTTTTGTTGGGACATATGTATTTTTTTTGTCGTGCTGCTCGTTAATGTAATTTTGTAAATGACTTTTAGAAAAATAACTTCTTTGTCGGTATCACAATTGCGGCATATTGCTGAACATTTATCTGACATTGAATCGGAACCCAAAAACCCATTGCCAGAGTGATTCAGATTACATTCCTGAACAAATGTAATAAGATCATGTTGTAAGTATTGGAAACCAACTGGGATTGACGAAACAGCAAACGCATCTTTGTATTCAATAAATCTTTTTATATTTATTACTATTGGGACATAGGTCCTACGATAAAACCTATAGTGAGATATATACGTTCCACCGTCCCAGGCATATTTTTAAAAAATGGGTGAAGCAAAAAATGAAGTTAAAGCATTGTTATGTGATATACTGTAACACCATGCCTAAGATCAATTATTTTATTTTACTTTAATGTTATTTCATTTAGTTTTAAATGAATAACATTGGAGCAAATGCTGACGCATCAGTTACTAAAACATGTCGCACTTCAAAAGGGCCAGGTTATGAGGATTTCAACTTTAGTAAAACACATAAACATTAAAATACTACGGTCATAACTTAGATCCTACAACGCCAGCATTTGGATTTCGACAATCAACAAACGATTTGTTGATAAAGTTGTACATCATAAGTAGAACAAACTACTAGCACAAATATGTGTTCATAAGAAAAAATTACAAAAATGCAACTACAGTAAAAAAGGGCTAGCAACAGGGAACCTAAAATCTTGGGACAGTCTCGCTTGGGTAGTTAAGAACCAACCACCGAGAAATGTACAGCCGGTCGAAAAATAAAAGCGTTTGTTGTTAAAATTGTTGTGTTTTATTTATTTCTTACTGTGTAATAATTGCTCTAGACCTGTGTATTACGTAAAACAACGTTTGAGGGTCCAGCTAATTACAAATACGATCACGAGCCATAATTAAAAACAATAAATATACGAGTAATAACTCTTTCACAACAGTACGGCCTATGTACTGTACAAGGGGTGCGTTATCTACAAGGAATTACAGAAGAGAACCTTTCCACCCCTGAGAAATAAGCAGGAAGCGCCAATCAGTAAAATTCTACCTCAAAGACAACCTCAACCTGGTGCTTCCTACGCCGATATACTTAGAGATAAACCCCAACAAACACAGCTCGACATAACCAATCAACAATTCCAACAGCAAATGGCTCACCAACAGCAACCATCAAATGATATGCAGGAGTTGAAATCTATGATGAAGGGCCTCATGGAACAAATGAGTACAATTCTAAACATTCTTACAACACTTGTCTCCAAAATGGCGTAAATGACAACTCATCTCAAAAAAGCGATCTTCCATCTTAATGGCTCAACTGTATAAAATTGCATTGTGGAATGCCAACGGCATCGTAAATCATAAGTATGAAATAGAAACATTCTTAGCACTCAATAAAATTGATATTCTCCTAATATCAGAATCCCACCTAACATCGAATACTAGTTTTAAAATACCATAGACAAGGTGTTAAGCACCATTTGCTAAACAAGATTGAAAAACCCTATCTTCAAGCAGTTAGCGTAGTCGTCACCGACTGGTATGGACCAATCACAATATCTGCAGCTTATTGTCCACCAAACTACCCAGCAGACAAACAAGCATTCATAAATTATTTCAATCAACTGGGAAACAGATTCCTAGCAGGAGCTGACTACAACGCGAAGCACACCAGCTGGGGATCACGACTCACTGCCCCAGGAAGAGGGAAAGTACTGTACGAGGTAATGCAAGAACTTCATCTAGAACACTTATCCACATACAAACCAACTCAATGGCCTACAGATCGTAACAAATTGCCAGACTGCTTGGACTTCTTTGTTACAAAGGGATTTGCAGCTGGATATCTAGGCATTACAACGAATGAGGACATTGCATCAGATCACACTCCTGTGATAGCAACCATCTACTCTGCATTGCAACAAAAAGAACAAACAACAAAACTACATAATCGCAAAACTGATTGGAAACTTTTCAAGGAAATAGTCGAGGATAACCTAAATCTCAAGGTATCATTAAAAACAACAGATGGGCTTGAACTAGAAGTTCACAATTTCACCACCAAAATCCAAGGAGCTGCATGGGAGGCAACACCAATCCAAACACCAAAACCGAATAAGATAAATTACCCAATAAATATTCGTGAAAAAATTGTCGAGAAAAGACAACTTAGGAAAATTTGGCAACAATCACGGTACCCGCAAGATAAAACAAATTATAATAGGGCTGCGAGACAGCTGAAAAAACTACTAACAGAACTCAAAAATGAGTCTTTTAAGAAATACATAGAAAATTTAACACCAACAGCTGACACAGATTATGCACTATGGAAAGCTACTAAAATGCTTAAACAACCACGTGAACATATTCCACCAATAAGAATGCCAAATGGAGAATGGGCCAAAACAGATCGGGATAAAGCAATAACTTTCGCCGAACACCTAAAGAGAGTCTTTCAACCACTACCCTCACATGATGGAGAAGAGGATGAGGAAATCAATACATACCTTAAAGAAGCACAACAACCTAGTGAACCCACGCAACACATTACGCCGAAAGAAGTAATGAATGTTATTAAAAACGAAATACATGCAGGAAAGGCGCCTGGGTATGACCTAATTACTGGCCAGGTAATAAAAGAACTGCCTCAGAAAGGAATCGTTATGATGACTCAACTATTCAACGCAGTATTAAGACTAAAATACTTTCCAACGCAATGGAAAGTAGCGGAAGTGATACTCATACAGAAGCCAGGAAAACCACCAAACGATGCTACATCTTATCGGCCTATTAGTCTCCTGCCAATAATGTCAAAAGTGTTAGAAAAATTACTGGCAAAAAGGTTGATGAAAGTCATTACTGAAAAAAACCTTATTCCAGAGCATCAATTCGGCTTCCGAAGAAAACATTCTACCATAGAACAAGTTCACCGGGTGGTGGACACTATAAACAAAACCTATTAAAAAAGAGGGTACTGCGCAGCGATATTTCTTGACGTGAGTCAAGCATTCGATAAGGTCTGGCACCAAGGACTGCTGTACAAACTAAAACAGAAACTGCCAGAAGCTATGTATAATGTCCTCAAATCCTATCTAGAAAAAAGATTCTTTCGGGTGAGATATGAAACTGAACTAACAACGCTTTACCCAATAATAGCAGGCGTACCACAAGGCAGCGTTCTTGGACCTACCCTTTACCTGTTATTCACTTCAGATCTTCCAATAGATGAAAGCGTAACTACCTCGACATTCGCAGACGACACTGCAATTTTAGCAACGAGTCAAGATCCTGTGGAAGCACATAGATTACTCCAAAACAATATAAATCAAATAGAACAGTGGACACAAAAATGGCGCATTAAAATTAATGAAACGAAGTCGGCGCACATTGTCTTTACAAAATGTCACGGCCAATCACCACCAGTAATGACAAACAATCAAATCGTACCCATGGTAAATGATGTGAAATACCTAGGTATGCATCTGGATAAAGGTCTGATATGGAGAACGCACATTTGGAAGAAGCGAAAACAGCTTGATGCTAAATTCCGTAAGTACTACTGGCTTCTTGGGAGGCAGTCAAAACTATCCCTTCGCAATAAACTGCTGGCTTACAACGTCATATTTAAACCGGTATGGACCTACGGGCTCCAGCTCTGGGGAACCGCATCTAACTCCAACATAGCCATTATCGAGAGGTTTCAGGCAAAAGTGCTACGAGTCATGGTAGATGCACCCTGGTTCGCAACTAACAAGAACATCTACAAAGACCTAAAAGTGCAAACGATAAGTGACGTGATTGTGCAGTGCAGTACAAGGTACGTTCAACGCCTTGAGGTACATCCAAATGCGTTAGCATTAAACTTATTAGATAACAGTCAACATTACAGAAGACTAAAACCCAAAACTCCGCTAGACCTGGTGCATAGTGTATAAACTCTAAATTTTCATTTAGTTTTTTATACAGGGTGTAGACTCGGATCACGCAACATAGCGATTTCAATGGTAAAATTTTAAAAGTAGAATTCTTGCTCCGCTAATTATTTTAGAAAAAAAGTGCAAATACGTTTTTTGTAGAGAAAAAAATTCTGTATCCATAAATGTAATCAATATTACTTTTTCATTTTCCAATAACTGAAAATTATGCAAATTAAAAAACGCGTTTGGACAGAAATCTGTAGTGCCTTGGAATTATGGTAAGACAACTGCCCAGCCTAATGTCACTTATACTGTCACTTTGACGCGAAATTCATTCTTAATTATCCTTTATATTTTATCAAACATTTATTTTACACAATTAGTTATGTTTTCATTGCAAGATATAATAAAAATGATAATTAAGAATAAACTTCAAACGTCAAAGTGACAGTAAGTGTTAGTAAGATGGGCAGTTGTCGTAGCATAATTCCAAGGCACTACAGATTTTCGCGAAAACGCGTTTTTTAATTTGCTTATTTTTCTGTTTTTGGAAAACGAAAAAGTAATATTGATTACATTTATGGATACAGAATTGTTTTCTCTACAAAAAACGTATTTGCACTTTTTTTCTAAAATAATTAGCGGAGCAAGAATTCGACTTTTAAAATTTTACCATTGAAATTGCTATGTTGCGTGATCCGAGTCTACACCCTGTAGAGGGTGTTCACTGGAACACACCTCTTCGAGTCAGTTTCCAAAATCAGATCATATGTTTATTGTTTTTCTTTAAAAAAAAAACAGATTACATAGAAAACCCATAAAAAAAAAAATAAAAAAAAAAAAAATGTACAGTACGGTCCGTCACAATACATATATTGAAAAACTGCCAATATTGTTTTTCTTATAAATAAAAAAAAATCCGTATACTGAAAGGGTTAACATAAAATTTGGGTTTAAAAAAGCGAACTTCAAAAAAAGACAGCTCAACACTATTTAACACGACAGTAAATTTTATTGCACAATTTAGTTGTTAAGGTTTGTTATTAATGGCGCTATTTAGACTTAATTTTGTTAAAGGAGTTTTGAACACAAAGTGGAAACTTTTTTTTTGAACATTTAACTTAAAATAGATATAATTTGTTAGCATATTGTTAGGCTATTAAAGACCCAAGCTAATTATTAATTAATTGAAATAAAAAAAAAAACTAGTTTGCTATTAAAAGCTAAATCTACACCATCATATTATTTATTTCTAAATCTGTAATATGAGGTTTAATTATCGAAGTTTAGTTGCAAAAAGCAGCGAGCAATGAAAAAAGTTTCTTTATAAGTGAGATGCGCAAAAGACAGTTGCAGCGAAATGTCATACAGAAAAGTGTTTGCCTAAAGTAAAAGTAAGATCAGTGAAGTGCATTATTGCTGGAGAGAATTACTTTGTTTTAATCTTAAAAAATATTAGCTGTCTTTTTATTTGTCAACGAATTTAGCTTGATCCTCGTATAAAAATAAATCATATTTGTCTACAAACGTTCAATTCCACCATTAGGTAGGTAGTAAAACATTTTACCTCATTTTGGCCGTTGCTTAACCTTTGTAAAAAATAAAGTCTTTAAATACTCTTTTACAATCTTTTTTAAGCGAAGGTTTTGATATTCATCGCTTATAACAAACAACCTTCGACATCGACTTTTGAACTCTTGAAATGTACTTACCGTGCAACTTTGATATTTCCCAGAGTTTGAATCGTTTACAGTAAGTGCTGTACTTAAACTTTTTTGTATTTTCGTACTGTTAATTTTTATTATTTATTTGTGCAATTTTTCCAAATGTTTACTTTAGTTGTAAATAGAATTACTAGAGAAGTAAAAGTATTACTTTAATACGAGTTTAATTAGCATCTGGATTATGACAATATTTCAAATAAAACAATATGCTTTACGCAATAAAACTCTTGTTTAACAAATAATGACAATTCGTTAAATCAACTAGGACGAGACGTTGATGGTCAATACTTCAATTTTTGTTGTCTTTATATGTTAGTGTTTTGTGTGTATGTGCTTATGATAAATATACGATTCATGAAAAAAATACAAAAAAAAAGATTGATTTTGCTTTAATTTATGATTCGGTGTACCTCATATACATATTTTCATTAATACCACTCTATAATAGTAAATAACAAATAAGATTCATCTTTTCTGAACAAACAATTATGATTTCTGTTTGTAGAAACCTGTCAGTGATCAGTGTTATAACAAAAGATTTTGTTTATAGCAGTGCAACAATGTATAAATATACATTAACTTCTAGATTTTTCGGTTATTGTGCTGTGTATAATTTATCTTAATAACATAATTCAAAATTTTAATGAATTATATTCAGTTAGATTTAACATCTTAAGTCTACTTAAACCCTATTTGAAAGTAAGAAATATTAAACGGGGTGTATTTTCACCATGAAGATATTGGAAATCTGGCTGAATATAGAAGACTGGTTAAATGATAAAAATATGTAATTTTTTGTGTGCCAAATAGACATATAACTTAAAAAGCTGCATTTTAATTATTAATGTAATTTTTTTATTGTTAACATAATAAATGAGAATGTTGGTGTTCAAAGGTTAGTCAAAAATTATAATCGCTAGGTGATATTAAAATTGACCAAGTCGTTTATTTGTGGAATGTGATAGTAAACTTCTTTGTTATTATGAGGCTATATGAATTATTATCAGCTGACGAATATAAAAATAAACACAATTAAAAAAAAAAAACAACTACTAACCAGGGACTAAAAACGAAAAAAATTCCGTTCGCTTCTGTTTGGAACGAAAACGAAATATATCGTTTTCGTTCTTTTCGTTTTAACCGAAAAAATTCTTTTTTCGTTTTCGTGAACCGAAATAATAACGGTTAAAACCGGTTTTACAATATCTTTTTTGTCGTCAAAAAATCTATTTTTTTTCTAGTCACCACAACCTTCTATAAATACGATAACAATATTTGCGTCTCAACTAAAATATAAACGATGACGATGGGGTTTGATGCTCACGGACAGCATATTTTAGACTGGCGAACCAACGCCATATTAAATTTATCAAATCGTTAAACACATTAATATTTAACCATTTTATTAAGTTTAACACCCGTAAGGTGCAAAAACACAATGTGATAGGTTAAATTAGACACACGATCTTTATTTAAAAATATATGAAAATATAGCAAGTGCTGTTTTAAATTTGTTTAGTACTAAAAATCTAAGCATTTGAATTAAATAAGATCCTGCTGTAATTATTTAAAAAGACAAAAGAATGAATTCAAGTGGATAATTTACTAAATGTTATAAATAAAAAAGATATTAAAAAAAAAACTTATATTAACTTGAAATATACTTTAACTTTATAGTTTGTACATACCATACAATATACATTTTCACATTCTGTTAAATCTTACTAGCAACACATCTTCCAATAAATGTTCTTTTACATTAGTCCTTTTCGAATTAAGAATAAATTTTACTATTATTATGTCTAAACGCAAATAAAACATACACATTGATAATGTATATACAATCAAGTGTATATTCTATATTGATGATCTAAAAAACAAATTAGAAATAGAGAATATTAATTGTGTTACACGAAATTGCAAGTATAAACAATAAAGTTGTTAATACATATTCACGTAAATATATGGAAAAAAGTGAAGCTCACTTATTTCAAGTGAGATTTTTTACTGCCTCGTGGAGTCTCCCCAGCACAGAAGGTAAATTCGCGTTTGTGTTTAACAAATAAAATTGAAATAGCGACAAAACCGGTTAAAACCGGTAAAAACCGGTTTTGGAAAATATTTATTTCGTTTTCGTTCTTGAACGAAAAATAATAATTTCGTTTTCGGTTTCGTTTTCGTTCTTAAAAAAATTTCGGTTAATTTCGTTTAACGTTTTCGTTTCCGTTCCGTTCTCAGTCCCTGCTACTAAGTATCAGGGTTTTCCGATTTTAATCGCCTTATTTCTATTGATAACGAAGGTACAAACAAATATAGAACAACAGTGACTTATAACTAAGCGTTTATTACCAATAATAAAAATGTGGAGTTACTTTATTTAACATAAGATATATTAAAATGCGACATTGTCTTGGAGCTTAACAAAATGCGCGACTTAAGTGAACGCCCGCTCGTCCAACTTTGAATACGGCCCTGTTAAACTCAATCGATTAGCAATAAATGTAATGTGATAATTGCATTGTCTCCGCGTTTACATAAATTGAAATTTGGCTCATAAATTACTGTATCGAGCTAAGTTAAACAATGTTTGCTATTTTATTAAAATTGCGAGACACGATCAAACTTATTGACATTTAAAATTTTAAATATTCCAATAGTAAGCATTGTCTACATGAGTTTTTAATTAGAATCCGTTTGGTCTTATCGCAGGATGAATTATAAAATACAAAATAAATTACGTACGTAATGGAAACGTCGCCAGAGGCGATATCCATTTAAAATCTGGAAAAATTATTGCTCGTACGCTTTACGACGCTAAAGGTCAAATCTTGTAATGTACAAAACATTTTAACGTAATTAGCTGTCAAATTTGCAACGGAAATGTATTTAATAACAAATGCTGGAATTATTTCGTCAGTCTAAACGCGATTTGTTTTTAGTTTGTTAGTCAGTTATCGATAAAGAATTCCTTAATTACAAAATTATAAGTTTATTTGCAGCACAAATAAATTACTTTTTTTATTTAATGATTTTTGTACTTGTTACTACAAATTCGTAAAAATAGACAAAAAATGTATTAATGTAATGCTTCTCATCGCTAACACAGGGCTTTAAAAAAAACAAGAATTGTTAATACCATACTACAATAAGCAAAAGGTTTATATGAACATAGGTATATCTACAAATCAAGACGTTTCGAGGTACAGGGTGTTAAAGTTTTAAACTTGCCACTGTCCATCTAAAGCGCCATAAAACAAAATAGGTGAAATTTGTTATTCCCTGGACATCTCATGGTCCCCAAGGTATCATAAACTAAATCCCATTGATTTTATTGTAGGGATGCGTTAAAAGTTTAGTTTAGTTATCTCCAAACCATGACTTGGAGGATTTACGGGACCAGAGGAAAAACCTTTTACACACTTTGGGTTTTACAACGAATTTTTGAAAATGTCTTGTTGTGAAGCTAAGTCTTTCGTCAACATATTTTCTTTCTTGACACAAAAGAAAAACTCAAGTTTATAACTTAAACACCCTGTATCTCTCAAAGTATTGATTCGTTTATATGTTCATCTAAACTTTTTTCTTGTTTTATTAAGTACCTACTGTACGCCTTTAAAATTCTTTAACTTTTTTATCACACTGTTTACTTAATACATAATTCTGAAACACAAGCAAACAATGCTTTCACTTAAATCAGTTTATAATCATGATAAATATTTCAGATACTGCCAGGAAATATTCTCTTTGTGGTGCCTTGCAGAATGTATAATCAATGCCCTAGTTTGATATGCTGTTATTGTGATATTTATAGATATATTTATAGTACACACTATTTAAATATTATAGTTTATAAACACACGTTGTTGTGTTTTACATAAAGTCGTCGCTAATATGTACGTACTTAGTAATAAACTGTAAAATACTTATTTGCCTAATCAACTTCATTATTGAGCTAAAATTGGGCTAAAATTTTAGTTAACGTATATGAGGGCGTTGTTAAAGGCAATTAAAATGATTGTATATAAATCTACAAACAATTTGTCTATGACATTAAACGAAATTCTGATTTTTTTAAATTTATTTGTTGTAGTTATTAGAATTCTAAGTTCAATGTGGTATAATGAAAGAGCAAAAAAAAACGTTAATTCACAGCAAATTTTATGTGCTTGATAATCGCTTCAATGATTTAGACCATAGGTTCCCAAACTTATTTGTCCTCTACCGCCCCCCTTTCAGAAAAAAAAATTACTCAGTGCCCGCCTAGAAATCTACCTTCTTTAAGTGAACAAACAGAAAGATAAAGTAAAAAATATACGAATTTATGTATCTATGGAGATATCTACTTACATCTTAAAACATAGTAAATAAAAATGTTGTAAATAAGACACCTCAAAGCTTGAAATTATAAAATGAGAAGGATGAACCTGGTGCGCTGATATCACTGTATTAATCCTTGGCCCTATTTTTGTCAGCAGTATTTTTAAATTACCGTGACTAGGGTTTTTCGGATCCGGGTACCCGGATTCGGATTCGCCGAATCCTACAGCAAATATTCGGATTCGATATTCGGTCTAAGATTCGACGAATCTCGGATTAGGTCTCATTAATACTAACACAACTTCAGAGAAAATACTTAATTTTGCAACAAATATTACGAAACGATTGTTTGACGGAGAAGACAAAAATGAAGAAACCGAGCATTCAACAGAGGGTGATTGCGGAATATTGCAGATGACGTTCAGTTGTTAACGATGGAAGAAGAGCTTAATCATATATTGGAAACGGTAAAATGCCTTATATTACCAAAGTCTCAAGATAAATTTACCCACTTAAAAAAAATGCATTATTTTCAAATGCCAAAATTAGAACGAACTATTTAGAAAAAGTATATCGAGCAATCATAACAATTAAACCAAGGTCAACCAATTCAGAGAGAACTTCTCTGAAGATGAAGCAAAAAAATAACCCTGATTTTTATCTTAAGATTTTGCATTTTTTTAGGTTATTTCGCTTATTTTTGAAAATAGACATACAAAATATTATATCATTGTAAAGAGAAAAAAAGAATCTTTAAATCAGTCATCACCTACTACGATTGCCATTTAAAAAAAAGTTGTTTTGTCAAATATCTCGCACGGTAATTCATTAAAAAAAATCTGACTGTTGCCATCTTATAGCAAACCAAATCTACAAAACTTTTTTCCTTTGGCGTTTTTGTGTATTCGCAACAATAACCGAGATATTTAAGTTTAAAAATTTTGATCGATTTCGGTTTTTTCGTTATATCACGCAAGCCATGGATTTTTTAAACAAAACAAGATCTGGTTATACACCCCTAAATAGCTAACTTTTGTCCCATTTGATCAACCTTGTATTTTCATTATTTACGGAGATAGTAATAGTGTCCCATGGAAAAGTGAAACACCCTGTATACTAATATACTTGTTATTTTACTTCATACTATAAGACTTTAACAATGAAATACAGTGCCATTTTAACTAATTGAAGGCCGTGTTAGTAAAACCCATTGATGCGCTACTGACAAAACTGACAACCGCTGACAAATATTGTAAATATTGTACAATAATTTTTATGGCACTACAATTCATTTAATTTTAGAACTGGATTCGGATCCGGATTCGGATTCGTAAAATAATCGTGGATTCGATTCGGATTCGTCGAATCCAAAAAGACCGAATCTTCCCAAACCCTAACCGTGACTTGCTATTTGCAGTCGATTCTTGTTTGTTAGCATTTGTGACCGCACCGAACTCACGTTTCACTAAATATAATGGAGGAATTACAATTAAAAACTTTTCTATTATAGTCCATAATCCAGGATAAACTGTAGGAATCTACTTTTGCAACCAGAATTGTTGGTAGCCGTCTTTGAATTTAAATCTAAATTCTTCACTTGTTACATCTATCAGTTGTTGTTGTAATTTTGGAGATTCCACTGTGTTTGTACCTGAAATAGGATTTAGAACCCAATCGGGTATGTTAATTTTTAAAATATCCTCAAATCGTTGATTGAAGTCAAAATGAAGAGCATCCAAGTGCTGACAATAGGTAAGTAAGTCTTCATCATAATTTTCTGCTGTTGATAAACTTGGAAAACTGGCTGAATTCCCCTCGTCCTAAATTTTGTTTGTACAGAATAAGTTTTGCTCACCAACAATGCGCAACACGCTCGCGTACCTGTACTTACGTATAAAGACCTGTCGGCCGACTTGACCGCCGTAGGTTATAACTTGCATTTTGTGTTTACCTGGAAAATGATGTTTTTCCAAATTTTCTTATCTTCTCTTTTTATGCTTTCACCGCCCTCTTATTTTTATTAAACGCCCCCCAAATGCTTCTGAACCCACTAGAACCCTCTAGAATATTTCAGCGACCACTGAAGATTTATGATTTAGATTTAGACGGATAAGTTAAAAATCGGCAAATGAATACACGTTTATTAGTTTGTACACCTCTCCATTGTCCAATGAGATGGTAAATTTTTTTATCTCTTGTATAAACTGTGCCAACAACAATGAAATGTGATACTAAGTGCTTACATCTTCAACTGACATCGATCGACCTTTGGAAAACAGTTAAACTTTTTTATTCCATTGGTACCGAATGTCCATAACAATTGAGGCGTTCTTTGCAAAAACAACACTTGTCAATTTTAGAAATTTTTCATTATAGCTACTTTCGCTGCTGTTGTCGTCTGCATCAATATCAGGAGCTTATATTATGAATTGCTGGGGTTATTACAGAATTGTTTTGCATAAGACATGTCGGAAATGGCGCCAATTATTCAATGAAAGTTTATTCTCAGATTTGAAAAAAATTGACAAGTGTTGTTTTTGCAAAGAACGCCTCAACTGTAAGTATGTGCTCGCACATTTTAAAAATAAACTTTTATTAAGATGCCGTTTGTTAACAATGATCTATTGTTTCCTAGAAGGTTTTGTAAACATACTTTTTATTTATCGTAATCCTAAACATGTTTTGCAAAACAATATAATTGAATCGCTTTTTTCACGTTCACTTAATATTTTAATTATAACAGATGCGTTGGAGGTCTAGTTAGGAAAACAACAACAAACAACAAAAATCGCTTTTAAAAGCTGTCTTTAAAAACTTTTAAAATACATTCGGATCGGATCATTCTGAATCCAATTTGATGCAATAAATGCACTGAACTGGATTTTTCAGTTGATTCCCGTTCTCTGCCAAATAAACGTTTTTCACTAGCATTCAAATTATCAGGCATCGAAAGGCTCGAGGATGTATTTGGCAATTATTTTATTGTTTTGCCGAAGGATAAATTTTAAAAATGTATTATAACATTTCAATTTACACTGCTCAAAGTTGTTAGATATAATTTGTCCTTTTATAAAGCAATGGACAACGTATTTAATTATACTCCTTAAAAATTATTAAATCTTAGTTTTAGTAAGTTCTTCTTTCAAGAAAACATTTGGTCAAATCTGTTTGAAAAAATGATTAAAATTACTAGTACTAGTATTTATTTAAAAAAACGCTAACCCGGTACAGTGTACAATTTGATACACATCAAGTGAAGATGTATCGAAAGCTGTCTCTTAAACCATGTATTTTGAGACGTTAATGCTTTGAAAGCCATGAATATAAAATGGGAGGTCGCGGCGTAAGGAGTAACCGAAGTACAACCACTGCAGCATAATGGGAGTGCTGTGTTCGTTCAGGTTAGAAGGTTCGTAGGGCAATAGGGCTCTTACTAACAAGACCGACAGAATATCGAGGGTTGCTAGAAGAGGTTATAACATAAGGTCAATCTAAGCGGATGCCATTTACATGAAGGTAAAAGTTTCTCGTATGAAAATAGCAAACGTATTTGCCTATTTGTAACCTCGACAAAATACGATTTAATTATACGTCCGTAAAAATTGATTTAATTTTAAAGCGGATACATAGCGCATACTTCGCTTATCTTAAAACCTCTTTCAGTTAAGAACATATTTAATTATTTAGTTTATATGTAAGTATACTAAACTCTCTCTTTAAACTTTATTATGTTCATTTCGTATGCGCGCCAAATTAAATATTATCATATAGCCTTAAAAATTGAAACGCCAGCGATTAAGCACATTTTTAATAAAAATTAAGTATTTGCTTACTAAATCAACTTAAAGCTAAATTTTTACAAGACACTAACAGTGATGTTAAATGAATTATTACCATTGTGATTTAAAAAAGAAGACATTTTTAATTATGCTTTTTTCTGTTAAGCTACTCCTAAAAACTTTAAAAGGGTTTAAGTAAACTAAAATTGAAAAAAGAGTCCAAAAACGTCAAGGCGGTTAAAATTTTCTTTCGCGTAATTTTGCAAGAAACCAACTTTTATAAAAAAGCTTAAATAAAATCAGTTAAAATAGCCTGCAAAAAATATAATAGTAATTATTAGTATTATGTAATCTGTAAAAATAAAAGGAAGAAGTCATGCGTGGTGTTCGACAAGGATGTGTTCATCTCCGTCATTATTAACTTGTATGTGGAAGCAGGGGCGGACTGGGTGCATAAAACTGACCGGGCAATTTCTCCAAAATCGGCCCACATAGGTAAAATAAACTTTCGTGATATCGTTTTTATGGCATTGATTGTTTTTGCCCCTCCCCGCGTTTTCGAGATTAAATTTGCTTAAAGGTTGCCAGTAAGTTATTGGATTCGCATAAAAAAAATCACGTATAGAAAATGTACCCTAACTTACGCTTTTCAGGTATTATCTGTAGACTGTACAGGGTGGCTTATTTTCGATGCCTATACAGGGTATTTCGGTTATTATCCAAGATAGAAAAAAACTAAGTACGTAGTCTCGATTTCTTTTTTCGAGAGAAATTTATTGCCGTAAACAGATTTTTGGTATCTTTTTAAATTTTCGAAATATGTATAGCCAAAAACCGATTTTTGGCACTTTTCAAAAATGTTAAATATCTCGCTTAAACGAGAAGATAAAGAAAAACTTTAGACATTTTTGGCATCGTTTTTTGTCCTTAATAAGATAGCTATATTGAATTTTTTTTTACTCATACGAATATTGATATATTACACCTAACGTTCTTATTTTAAATAGCAACCATAGGCAAATTATATATTTTTGAAAAATGCAAAAAATAAGCTTTCGATTGATGTCAAAGCCAACTATGGTTGCCATTTAAAATAAGAAAGTTAGGTGTAATATCTAATATATCAATATTTGTATGGGTAAAAAAAATTGAACATTGCTATTTTATTAATGATAATAAACTATGCAAAAAATATCTTTTAAGTTTTTCTCTATCTTTTTGTTTAAGCGAGATATTTAACATTTATGATATCTTTCTTATACTCGAAATATAGCTACCATTTTTGGTATTTTCAAAAATGTTAAATATCTCGCTTAAACGACAAGATAGAGAAAAACTTTAAGGACATTTTTTGCATGGTTTTTTATCCTCAATAAAATAGCGATGTTCATTTTTTTTTGTTCATACAAATATTGATATATTACGCCTAACTTTCTTATATTAAATGGCAACCATAGTTGACTTTGACATCAGTCGAAAGTTTATTATTTGCGCTTTTCAAAAATTTATAATTTGCTTATGGTTGCTATTTAAAATTAGAAAGTTGGGTGTAATGGATCGGTATTTATATGATTAAAAACACATTGAATATCGCCATCTTATTAAGAACAAAAAACCATGTCAAAAATGTCTATAAGTTTTTCTCTATCTTTTCGTTTAAGATATTTAACATTTTTGAAAATTGCCAAAAATCGGTTTTTGGCTATATTTCAAAAATTAAAAAAGATATCAAACACCTGTTTACGGTAATGAATTTCTCTCGAAAAAGAAATCGAGACTACGTACTTAGTTTTTTTCTATCTTGGATAATAACCGAGATACTCTGTATGGGCATCGAAAATAGGCCACCCTGTACATATTGAAATTTGTATCCAAACAAATGTATTTAATAATTAATTATAAATAAGTAGAAGATTAAAAATAGCCAAGTAAATATATGTATATTCACAGTCATTTAATTAATTAAGTACATATTAATAATATAATAATACAAATTTTGGATAATATAATAATAATGCAGTTTATGTATGCTGCATGCGTATAATGTCCAAAATTTATTCAACACAATAATCTTTATAAAAACTAGTGATACGTGTCCAGTCTAACTTCAGCCTATATCACTTATAATTTAACAACTAAACTTACTTAGTTAATTAATCTGTCTTCAATTTTCACACTGAACAAAAAATAAAGAAACTTGTATTGGTAGCCTGTAGCCTCTCCAAATGCTGTCAACAGTCTCAGCAGACATCGACCGTATACCTTAGGGCAGTGGTTTCCAACCTTTTTGTACCTCCGCCCCCCTTTTTCATAAAACAATTTTTGCGACCCCCCTCACTTTTCGTAACATAAATACTGTCCAACTATTATAATTATTCAATGGGTTACAAAACAATATACCATATTCTGTATAAATAAAGTTCTTTGTAATCAAAAATTATATTTTAGTAAGAGCTGCGCGCCCGCCTTGCAATAGTCTCGCGCCCCCCTAGGGGGGGGGCACAGGTTGGAAACCACTGCCTTAGGGTTTTTTATTTATGCACTGACCTGACTAACGTAAACAGTCACTAAAAATAACACTAACACCCGGCATTTTTTTATTAAATTGGTAAAATAAAGCTGATTATATAGTAGTAGAAAAGTTCATTTAGATTTGGAAATGATTTGGTGTTAACGCCACCGACATCGGCCCTTGAACCCATCGGCCCACCGGGCATTTGCCCGGTTGCCCGGCGGGCCAGTCCGCCCCTGTGTGGAAGAGTTCTTTAAGGAAGCGCGTTGTCTGAGATAGATCATGAACGGTATAGTGATCAACAACGTCCGATATGCAGATGATACAGTTCTAGGGGCTGATTTATCCGAAAGCCTTTAAGAACTAGTCGCCAGAGCAAACGGAAAAAGGGACGAATAGGGACTGAATCTCAATACTGCAAAATTCAAGTACATGATTATCAGTAGAAATCCATTGCTATATGATAACGGAATACATGTAAATAGTACGCAGCTAGGGAAAGTCCAAAGATACACATACTTGGGTTGTTTATAAACAACAAGTGGGACCTATCAATTGCAATATCGTATAGAATAGCTAGTGCCTGTGATTCCTTCCAAACATTTAGACGTGTGTGTACCAGTCATGATATTAGCTAAACCTAAATATACGAATGGTTAGATGCTACGTTTTCTGGGTATTACTACAGTATACAGCGGACCTGAACAACATACGACCTGTGGGCCGCTTGCGGCCCGCCAAAGGAATTCAAGCGGCCCCCCAATAATGTAGGGTATGTGAAAGAAAGTAAAAATGTAACGAATAATTACACCGTAACTTGGAAAACGAGACAAATATAAATGTTCTAAAATTATTGCATCAAGATCTTAAAATGGTAAAGACCATTAAAATTCGGTAAATAACATATTTAGGCCATGTTACAAGAAACACTAAAAATTATCTCCTGCAATTAATAGTACTGCGTAGGATAAAGGAGAAAAGGGCCAGGAAGGCGAAAAATCTGAGACAATAGTACAACAAAACATTTATTGAAATCCTTAGAACGGTGGTAAACAAGACAGTTATAGCCAGGATGGTAGTCAACATCCCCTAGGCGGATATGGCACCTAAAGAAAAAGAAATGGAAAGGTAAACAAAAACAATTCAGTTAAAAGGTTTATTCCAGCAACGCTATTTACCTACTATCCAATGAACTACTAGGTTCTGCGCAGTATCGATATCGCGTTCCAGAAGCGTTTCTGATGGTTCACCGGACGGCTAATTCCAGCTGGACTTTAACTACTATTGGATTAATTTGCGGACGGTCAAAACAGTACATGGATTAAAGCATGAACTAGCGCTTGGATTATTACACGCATGCGCTGTTTACAACTAACCTCTGCTAAGTATTCATCGCCCTTCCAACCCTATGTAGTACTGATTTCTTAAGATGTTGACGCTTGCGGTGCGTAAATTTCTATGAAATCAACAGACACAAATGTCATTTACAGTTAGGCATGTCGTTAAAGCGTTCCAGCAGCAGCTTATACATTTATTAGTACATAGTTGACGCATGTGCAAAATCCAGTTCATGAACCATCAATAAATTCCTTTTGAACTAGCTGCTGAAACAAACTTAAAATAAAGCAATTTTCGAAATATACCACAAATACAACTACAGGTGTTTTAGGCAAACCTATTGTTGCTCCATTAATTTGCTTATAAAATTTGTTGTTACATACTAAATATGTTGTAATAATAGTAATACAACGATCATGTAATAAGATATTTTTTAAGATTTTAACTATTTTCTAAACAGCCACTTTTGATTATAAAGCAATTACGTCAAAGCTAACCAATATGGCATTACAGTAAATTTTCTAAATTAGTGCCCTTTTTTCACAAGCAAAAAAATTGTTTTCAACTTGGTTTTGTAATTATTAACAGTTTAAAACATTTAAGGATGCACTTTGGAAACTGTCGGTAGAATAAGACAAAGCAACTACGAAATTCCTTAACTCAAAGAGAAGTTTTAGTGTTAATTGTTTTAAAACAGCTGTGAAACAAGCCGTGATCTTGCACAAAACTTTTGAACTCGGTGACCATTCTTACTATATTAAAACACTCCGTCGCTCGCGCTCACTTTTGTTACGTTAATGATCGCGTGGTATACTGTGGTATCCCACTCGCAATAATAGTTTTTAACGACTTTTAAAAAATTATTTTTGATTGTTTGTAATATATAACATGAACATTACAATTATGACACAAATGCATTACAAAAAAAAGTTGCGTTAATGTTTATTACAATTTTCTAAATAGGTAGTCGCATTTTTCGCCTCACTCCTGGTTTCTGGCAATTCAGCGATTATATTACGTGCAGCTGTTCTTTTATTTTTTTGTAAACATTCTTTCTCCAGTGAGTAAAGTTATCTTTGTGTATCTACATTGTATAAATCGTTATCGCTACCAGAATTGATGTCTTGCTCTGTTTCCGATTCATGTTCGCTAAGATTTTCTCCTCCGTATTCATAGTCTTCCAAATCACCTTCGGATTCTTCATCTTGACTGTCTTCAATATATTCTTCGTTCTCCTCAATTTCCTCTAACTACTTACACCACTGCTCTGGATTTTTACTTTGGGACATGGTCTAAGTTTCACGAAAATGAATATATAATTGCAAACAAAAAAAAAATACATACGTGGGAATTTAAAATGTTCAAATCGGAAGATATTATTTTAAAGATTTCAAATTATCAATAACAATCGTTTATACAAATAAGGAAGCATTAATATAATAGCAAAAACAAAAATAACATGAAAAATATCTTACGAACAAAACTCGAGCTATAAAAATAAAAATCACGTTAGTGATCGCGCGGGATACTCGGGTATCCTAAGCGTAATTTTTTTAAGTTGTCAGCTTTTATAGCACGTCACTGATAAGCAATAAGGCTAACTAAGCCTACAAAGTAAGATGACAAGGTACTGAAATGACGAAGGCATAATATTGTGCCATTTGACAAAAATTTGCAGAAATACATCACTGGGATACCAAGTATCCCGCGCGAGCACTGGAGTGTTAAAATAAGTACACTTTTTTGTTATGACTGTGGTAAGCGTACAAACTGCCCGTTTGTAAAGACCAGTGGACTTCGTTTTGTGCCACAGAAATCGGATGCAGTGTAACGAGATATATACGGCAAGCGACGAGATTGATAAATTAGGCGCCTGATGCGTGCCCTGCGTGCACTGGACTGATACATTCACTGGGAAGCTAAGGGATACTGCTGGCAATACGTCACTCAGTCACGACCCGACCTGTTAGTTGTCATGGAGATGGGATAAAATAGAAAACGGGCTGCTCTGGAACTTTGTAATTGTGCCAGGAATGGTCTGCTTTATACGTACTGGGCTCACCCAGCAGTTTCCCTTTTACTTTCAGAGTTATTTATAACCATACGAGTGAAATATCAGTAGCCGGTTGCAAATTAAAAACGAGGCAGTGTTAAGTTCATTAAAATCGTTCAAATAGAGAATATAAAACATCATTAAATCCGTTTCATCAGCTTCCATTCGTTAGCGTTCAATTTGCAATATTGTCGTAATCTGTTGTTTTATCACAATTGAAACATTAATATTTTAGTAAAACAGTGCGTAATTGGTGCTCTATTTTATTTTTATCTCGAATTGAATTGCATAAAATTTAAAGAGGTTCTTACAAGTTTGCTATGCCGATTTAATTTGTGCGCTTGGCTATATAGGGTGTCTTAACCAGCATTAGATTTCGCGTCATTCTTTATTAATTTTACTTTAATATGTAAATTGCATTAAAAGTTACTCATCTTTTTTATTACACTTATTAATATTCCGTAAACGAATCATTCAGATAATTTCCGCATTTATCTATTTGGCCATTTTGTTTTTTTTTTCGCAGATACTTGGCCTGTTTTTTTTTATTTAAAGAAATGGTTCTTCCAAAGTTGGTCAGATCGTCCAAGTTACTTGTCGCATCTCATCCCTGGTTCTTGTTTCACGGTCTAGCGTCATGACATCGTGGCATTGCGACATCAGGCTGTTTAAACGACGACATTTGATGCCACGGCATCTGGTGTCACGACGCTAGTGTCACCGTGTTTATCCTTTACTTCTAAACTTTCTTCTTGAATGATTCATTATCACATAAAAGTAACGTTAGATCTTTAGCTGTCACTATTTTCAGGGCCGGTCAAATGGGGGGTGCAGTGGGTGCAATGCACCCGGGCCCCCGACGTAGAGGGCCCCAAAACGGCAATTTTTTTAGCAATATTATCCTTCGAAACATAGGCGCCGACTACACGGGGGCAACGGGGCTCGTGAACTAGTTTTGGAAAAATGTCACCAGCGGTCTAACCCAACTAGTTTTGCCATCCCCCTGGTGTAGGTATTTGTTATAGGGGGCCCCAAAAACAAATGTTTGCACCCGGGCCCCTACATATAGATGACCGGCCCTAACTATTTTAGCAATGTTGGCAGTATAAGGGGTTAGCTTAGTCGATGGGGGTGGTAGCTGCAAGAGGTACTAATAAAACTCTGATTTACTAAATCTTATTTATTACAAAACTAACCTGTCACCTACCTTTCCGTCCGGAAGGTACCTTGCCCTTGGGCTGTTTGTCTATTTAATTGTTCGGTTCCCCCCTTGTCCCTGAATAAGATGAAAGAGTTGAACGAACATAAATAATACAGTCAAGAACTACAAGATTCGCTGGACATAAATGCTCAGTCGCAATTCTGAATACTTCTTGATGATGTTAATTTAATAATTTATGTATAAATTATGATTCGTGACAAAATGTCTAAAATTTCATTGACCTAAAATCGAAACTGAAGGAAAAAAAGGGGGTGTACCAGAACTCAGTTTCACCCGATGCAATAATACAGTGGTGGTAAATAAAGTGAGGCCCCAAGCATGCGCCTCATGCGCTTTATGGTAAATGCGACCCTGCATAATCATATAAACTGGAACTTATAAATTGTGGTTTCATTGAGAATAAACATCGAAGGGGAGTGTCCCCTGTACAATGTGTATGTACAGTGCATGGAAGTATTGGCAAACTCATCTATGAAATTTAAGTGGTAAGGGAGGGCACTAATGTTAATTTATTACTATCGTGTTTTTACGTTAATTTATATTTTTAACATTTCCGTACGTTACTTGTATTCTTAACTAATATCATTATATTATTTCATTACCATCGTTTTTTGTGTTAATTGCGCTTCAAAATTTGGGATCGGAAGCAAAAATTGTTGGGAACCACTGGTTTAAAGTTTAAACGAACGTAGTCTGGAAGGTTTGTTGATGATTATGCTCGTATCTATCACAAACAAAATGTATAATGTAGTCGCTAGTCGACATATTACCAGTAGGGGTGGGCGATATCGAAATATCGAAATCGAATATCCATAAATCCATATCGAAATTACCTACATCGATATATACCTATCGAAAGGTTGATATAAAAGGGACTAAAAAAGTAAAAAACTGGAAAAAAAACGTGACCTACAAAAAAACCTTCTCGCCCTTATTTTTGTTGTCCATACCACGAAATATCGATAGGTATATCAGAATATCGATATGTCGATATATCGATATCCGATATTTCGATATATCGATATCAAAATTATATCGATATTTATCGATATATCGCTCACCCCTAATTACCTGTGAAATTATAATTGTAAACGTTTGTCTTTTTTTAAGTTCTATTGTTATATATTGGCGTTTAACTCGTGTAATTATATACAAATTGTTTAAAATCTAGTTTTTTTTTTGTTACATGTTTATAAATGACAAATAACATACATACAGGGTGTAGACTTGGAACACGCAACATAGCAGTTTCAATGGTAAAATTTTAAAAGTCGTATATTATCTTCCCTAATTATTTTAGAAAAAAAGCGCAAATAGGTTTTTTTGTAGAGAAAAAAATCTGTATCCATAAATGAAATCAATATTTATTTTCAGTTTTCCAATAACTGAAAATTAAACAAATTATAAAACGCGTTTTGACAAAAATCTGTAGTGCCTTGGAATAAATCTCACTTTGACGCGAAGTTTATTCTTAACATTTTTATTATTTCTTGGATTGAAAATATAACTTATTGTGTAAAATAAATGTTTGATAAAATATAAAGGATAATTAAGAATAAATTTCGCGTCAAAGTGACAGTATAAGTGACATTAGGCTGGCAGTTGTCATTGCATAATTCCAAGGCTGCACTGATTTTTGTCAAACGCGTTTTGTAATTTTCAGTTATTGGAAAAATAATAATTAATATTGACACATATATGGATACAGAATTTTTTGCCCTACAAAAAACCTAATTGCACTTTTTTTCCTAAAATAATTAGGGGAGATAATATACGATTTTTAAAACTTTACCATTGAAATTGCCATGTTGCGTGATCCAAGTCTACACCCTGTGTATTGAACACGACTTTATTGAAATTTACGATCGCCAACTAAAGTTGGTGTAATTTTATCATTGTTCCCAGCCATCCCTTGCTCATGTGCGCCTATTTACTATGTTATTATTTAATTAAATTCATGTTTTACATACACATTTGTGATTATGTACGTAAACTCTCTAAATTATCATATTTTAATACAAATGCGGGTTTGTTTGTATACCACGTATTCAAATTAACCCTAAATTACTTAAAACCAAATAAACAACGTCAGTACAGCATACGATAATGTACCAAATATCACTTTGTTCATAACTATTTCCATCATTATATCCAACGCGCATTATCTCAAAAGGTCGGTTAGTCGCTTCTTAAAGCATTTATGCTAAATCTTGAGTTTATCCTATGCTCTTAATACCTCCAAAAACCACCAATGGTTTGAAAATGTAAATTTTCAATTTAATACGATATTACTTATTGTCTGTTCAATATCTTGAACGACCGCCTACGCTCTTAGCAGATTAGCTCTTTGCAGGTAGCAAAAATGAAGCTCCAAAAATTCGCTTCGCCCGATTTGCGTATTTCAACGCTAATATGTCTGATTGGATGTCATTCGCCAGATTGTAGTTTTTAATGGATATTGCTATTGTCAACATCGTTCATCAATTTCGTAATTTATCTGGGTCAGATTTGGGACGAATAAATTTGGATATTGCTTTTTTAACAGAGAACGATTTGATATTGTTTCCTGAGCTTATATTTGCAGAAAACAATATTTCTTTTACTGGAATAGCGATCGCTTTAAGTTTTTTTAATAGAAATATCATAACCTCCTCAACTGTTTTGTTTAGCCTCCTTTTTTAAATTTGCAATTAGCATCATCCTTGTTAAGTCGCTAGTTGGGTCATTTTGTGCTGTTTAGACCTTATTGTAATTGCAGTGTCCCTATACTAAAAAAAATGATTAATTAAAAAAGGCTATCTTAATTACTACGAAGTTTGTAACACATGTGAGCACGGTTGGACTGCTTTTTGTTTCTGTACCAAAGAAATTGCTATAGGTAGTTATAGACTTGGATCGCGCAACATAACAATTTCAATGGTAAAATCTTAAAAGTTGTATATTATTCCACTAATTATTTTAGAATAAAAGTGCAAATAGGTTTTTTGTAGAGAAAAAAACTCTGTATCTATTAATGTAATCAATATTAGTTTTTCGTTTTCCAATAACTGAAAATTGAAAAAATTACTAAACGCGTTTTGACAAAAATCTGTAGGGCCTTGGAATTATGTTCTGACAACTACCCATCCTAATAACGCTTATACTGTCACTTTGACGCGAAGTTTATTCTTAATTATAATTTTTATTATTTCTTGCAATGAAAACATAAACTAATTGTATAAAATAATTCTTTGACAAAATATAAAGTATAATAATAATTTCGCGTCAAAGTGAAAGTATAAGCGACGTTAGGATGGGCAGTTGTCACAGCATAATTCGAAGGCACTACAGATTTTTGTCAAAACGCGTTTTGTACTTTGCTTAATTTTCAGTTATTGGAAAACTAAAAATTAATATTGATTACATTAATAGATACAGAATTTTTTGTCTCTACAGAAAACCTATTTGCACTCTCTAAAATAATTAGGGGAGATAATATGCGACTTATAAAATTTTACCATTGAAATTGCTATGTTGCGTAATCCAAGTCTACACCTGTATAATATTGTGTTCTGTTAATATCGTTACAGGATGCGTACATTTAGTAACCTTGCGCATAATACCTTTGACATTTTCTTGGTTATGTATTCTAAGGTATCGATCGATTAGATTTAAGAGAGATAAAAAGTTTAACGAAATTTGACATTCTTAAAAGCAAAGTAAACAGGAATTTTTATTTAAAGCTTGAGTAAACTTGAACAGTGCTTTCACCGTCTGTTTTAATAATTGAAAAAGAGCTGAGTACCAAAAAAGTGGCTCACTTTTGTTGCCGCAGCATCTTTTGTACTGAAGGCGCATTCGACTGATTCGACCTTTTATCAGCTACGTACAGGAAATTTTTGTTTATCAAAGCAGACCTTGTTTATATTTAAAATGGGGAAAAGCTGAATATTGTGATATAAATTTTGAAAGGCGAACCCCTTGTTTACGATTTGGCGTACTTTCAAAGATAGCAAGTTCAAGAAGTTACCTTTAGTAAAAACACAAATCCCATATGGAAAGTAAATTTAAAATGAAGATAAAAGTCTGATATAGACGAACGACTTTTACGTAGAGTCTTGAGAGCTAGTATGTGCCACTTTATACATAAATTTAATTTTAAAAAAAGTGCATAGTAGACACCAGAACTTGCTTTAAAAATGTAGGGTGATCTCTGGATTAAAACATTTAACAATACATTTTTCTTGGAACAATCTTACTAAATGGCTACTTTTTTATATTATATTTTTATATTATTATAACAGAATATTAGTGAAAGTGAGAATTTAAACAATTAATAGTGATCACAGCCTCTAACTTTATAAATAAAAAAAAGATAAGAGCAATTGTACATAATGTATAGAGCGTACCACTTATTTTGTTCTTCGAGCTTTCCACAATGTTGTCTTAGTTTTCGCGTTGCGAACCGCATCTTATTTGATTAACCGTTCGTCAGGCGCAATGTATCTGTGAGATGCATTGCACTGAATTTTGTATTTATCTCATTAGTCAATTCATGTCAAAACTTGAGCGACCAGCTTATTCCTTTCTGTACCTCAACTGAATTTTCAGAATAGTTTATACTTTAAGGCTCGATGACGTACGTGTTTTTCGCCCGCACAGCGCCCGGACGGGCGAAAAACGTACGTGTGCATCGAGCCTATAGCTTGCGCATCTCCGGCCATATGAATGAAAATATATAGCAGATATTCTTGACGACTTTGTGGTTTGTGATGAAAATTTTTGCTTAGAAAATGCATTTATGGTCTGCAAAAGCTGGTTCGATGGAATAATAGATGGTTATAAAGCTGATGAGCATGAATGTGTAAATACTACAAATGGTAAAAAAAAATGTTGGATACATTTTTGTTGTTTATTGCATTTCATATAATGATTCCTATTTGACTGAATTTGTTAGAGTTTTAAAAGATTATTAGAATAAAGCTGCTCAAAAACACCCAAGAAGAGTTTAATTCGCATACTTAAGTACTTTTTTTTTGGGATATAGGAAATCATTATTATAATACGATGTAATACCTACGCAATGTATCTACCAGATACAATACGGTGTCAGGATAAAATTACAACAGAAGAAATTACACGTGATAAAATTAAATATAACAAAAAATACACAGAAAAAATATTACACACCAAATAAATATCACAAAGAACAACTTACACACATTCGAAATTATACACCGAAGTAATTTCACATATTTATCTAAAGCTCGAGATTTAAACTTGTATGTTTGAATTTAATACTACTATTATTAATAATTACAAAATGGGTATTGTTTTATAGACTTCCATTTATCTTTATACTTATATATTTCATAATTCCTATGTTAAATTCAAATTCAAATTCAAATATTTAGGTATGTGGTTGTCAAATCAAACATTTAAAATATTTTATACTTACAAATTTTATTTTCACCCATCATGTCACGAATAATAATAGGACCAAATTTTACCAAAAAAAAAATAAACTTAATAGTTTGAAAAGGAAGAGAAATTACTTCAGTTTGAAATTTTGATTATGTGCAACTTTTTCTTTGTGAAATTTATTTCGTGTATAATTTGACCGGTTGAATTTTTGTTGGTGTAATCTCTTCCTTGTGTTATTTTATCACGTGCAATTTGTTTTTATCTAATTGACTCGTATAACGGTTATAAAGTGAGCACTAATTACGTAGGTTTTTGCTAATAAGCTTTTTTTATTTCCTACATTACTCGAGGACTGTACATAGTCAAAGATTCAGATTGTTTTTGTTCCACTATAATCCGCTTTTTCACACAGTCCCACAAATCGTTAAATAAATTGAGAATCTACAGTATCAGGTTCTTGGCCACCCCTTCCTTTTTTATTTCTTTAGGCATCAGACTAATTTATGAGAAATAAACAATAAATATCTAAAACGCGTAAAACCTGTTACGAATTTATTCTTCTTTTAAATCGGATATTCCTGCGTCTTTCGGCATTGAGGAACTTTTTTCTCAACTTCTTTACATCGTTTGCTTACTGCGTGCATCGCAGAAGAAAAAAGCGCTGGAGAGATGCACCCTCTCCAGTTAAATTCTCTTTCTCCTAGTCTCTGCATTTTATCCTTGGTGTTCTACTACTTCTTCTTCCCTGATTTCTGTTTCCATCGGACTTTAACGTACCTAAAACCCGAGACGTCCCTGTGATGTCCCTGTTAACTTAGTTGGTTTGACTTCATGGTTTATGTTGTCTCCTTCACCGTTAACTATTTTTTAATTTTCTAATTTCTGTTTCTATTAATTATTTGACATATTTTATGATAATTCTTCATGATGTTTTTATTAATTGCCATAAAATATGGGAGTTTTTCCAAACTCAAACGCTCTAGCGTAACGAGATCTCATATTAAAAAACCAAATACGTTCACCCTGTGTACATATAATTACTGGTACCAGCAATTTTGGAGTATTAAAAATAATTCTCCATTAAATATTTATTGATATTCCAAATTTATTTACTCGTTTAAATTTATACTTGAAGGTCTGTTGTACATGATTTAAAAAAATAAAAGTCCATGAGACTTTTAAACTTCTAAGAAACCTTATTAACGTTTAAATTTCTTTGATATTGTAAATTGATTAAAACCAGTACTAATAATATTTATATGTATTGAAAAGTGAAAATGAATATTTTAAAGTAAAGTAAAATAAGCACACAAAATTTCGTACATGCATGTGCGTCGATAAGTTGTTTGCGCTTCGGTAATAACCTCTCGCAATATTCTGCAGACGGTGGCTTACGAGATCCCGGCTTACTCGAATGTTTGGCATAGTTTCTTAACGCGATCGAGAATTACCGCATTCTTCGTACGGGCAATTTTAGAATTTGAGCGTAGTTTGTTTATTAGAATTCATATATGACCCTCACTTCTAGCATTCAATTAATTAAAAGAAATAATATTTGTTGTTAATGTATCGTTTTCACTGTCATCTAACATTTACAAGTTGTTGTATGCTATAACAACTAACATATATGTATTGGTTTAATTCGATGAGTTTTTGAGACTTTTTTAAACCGTGTAGGTACTGTAAAAGAATCTAATCTGAGTTAATCAACACAAAATACCATGATTGTTGTGCAAGGCGTACAGCTGCAATGAATATATAAGTATCGAACATGTGTGAAAAGCAATGCGTCTTTTTCAGTTAAGGACATGACGTGTAGGCAAAAACTTAAGTAAATTGTTACTTTTCTTATTCTTCAGGTGCTACGTCCTCTTGGAACGTTAGCAACTGTAGCATCACTTACACTTTGTCAACTGCTCTGTCCACACCATTGTCTCAGATTTTTAACGATGAGGCTCTTCTACGTCCTGATCTTTGCTTTCCATGAGCTAATTTTCTCTTGATGACAATATGCAGTAATTGCTATTTGCTGTTTTTGATGGTTTAGCAAAAATATTCAAGCTTTCCCTTACTGTTAACACACATTTGATTCTTTCAGTCCATGATATTTATAAAATTGTTATGTACCTAGATCCACTTGCGAACGCTTTTATTTTCTTGCACAAGGCTTCAGTCATCCTCCACTCCTATAAGAGGACACTAAAAACAGCAGCGGAAGAGATGATTCTGCAGTGAAGGTTTAGTTCAAGAAAACTATTTCTGCCGCATTCAATTCTGAAGCCATTTTGTAGAGAATAGTCAAAATTTGAAGTTTTTGATTTCTTCTTGAGCTGTGGTATAAGCTTAGTCTTACTAAGGAAGATGTTTTCTTAATGTTTTGCGAATCTTACTCTTATTCATAAAGAAACTTTATTTTTCGTTAAAAATTGTGAGAATACACCGTCTGCAGTCTAAAGCTCTATCACAACCTGCTATTTTATGTGCAGTGGAAGACTTTTGGTGCATTTTGCTATTTTCACGACTACCTACTTGCAAGATTACAGAATTTTAAAAGTTGGAGCCATATATCAGTTTCCCCAAAAAATAACCCTAGAAACAGATACTTATCAAATTTTCGCCAACTATCGTAGTTACTAATATCCTACAGAAAAATTAAAAATGGTCATATTAAACCAGGGCTGCGGAGTAGTAGTAGTAGTTCGACTCCGACTCCGACAAAATTAAGTACTAAAACATTTTATGGTGTGTGTAATATAAAAAAGAAAAATAAAAATAAAAATAAAGAAATTATTTAAAATTGAGTTTAAATTTTGCGGCGAAGTACTACCTCGCATTTTTTTGTTGTACTCGGAGTCGCAGTCGGTACATTTTTTCCGACTCCAACTCCACTGACCAAAAATTCCTCCTAAACTCCGACTCCAACTCCACAGCTCTGTGTTACACCACACGTTATATCTTCATAACTTTAAAATTTTAAGATGTAGTAGAAAAGGCGAAACGCACCGAAAGTATGTCACTTTAGATGCAATAGCGTTTTGTGATAAAGTTTTTAACTGCAGCTCTCCTATTAAACTTTATCGACCAAATATTTTTTTACGGGTAAGGGTCTGAGTTTGAAGACATCTTAAAGTTCATAATATAAATTTCACTCCAGTTCTGAAAAGGAATTAAGAGATTTGACGTATTTACATCACCCATTATGTAGTCCCTATATTAGAAAACCATTTCCTTACTTCAGGATGTGTCAAAATAGATGCGAAGTTTTGGTAATAACGGATTCATTTGCCTTGTTTAAACTTTGTCAAAATTGTATAGATTACAAAAATAATTGCACACGTCAAAACTAATTCTAAACGATAATGAACAAGGCTGTATATTTAAGATTGCACCTATTTAAATATAAAAAAATTAGGAGGTATTAATTTTTAACATACAAACACATAGGGGAAAGTCGGGTAATATCGGACAGCGGGTAATATCGGACAAGTGGTTTTTCGGGCACTTTCCATGCACAGAGGCACCTGTCGCGATATTGGTTGTTGACAGGAACTAGTAGAAGGAAAACGCACACTACATTAGAATGCGTCGTTTGAGAGTGTCAAAGCAATAGAATTTTTTTCTGTTTAGAGAGTGTTTTTTTGTGGACGAAGCTAAGTTTGGAGTGCAGATCCTGCTTAAACGTATAAGTACAATCACTTTCTAAGTGTATTGGTAGCAACAAGAAATAATTTTTTTAATGTTTTACGCTTAAATCTGATCAGGCCTGGACAGTAATAAAAACTTGTTTGGATAACCAAAAATATGTAATTTTCTAAACATTAAATCATGTCCGATATAACCCTCCAACTTTTTGAATGGGCAAAAAGTAAGGTCTTTTTCGAGTGCCTAAAAATGGTAAAAAATTTCCCCCTAGGGGTAATTGCTTTTATGGGTGTTTGTACAACATATCCAAGTATGCTTTGATGCGTAGTATGGTCAAATTGAGCCTTTAACAAATTCACAAATAGTAAAAAAGCTTAACCGTCCGATATAACCCGACCTTCCCCTTCGTGCTCCTACTTTATATTTTAATTTTTATACACTTTATTTTACCTATAAGGGTTGGGCAAGGAAAAATCTCAGAGTTTATTAGTAATTATTTAAATTGTTTTGGTAAACTGTAACAAAAATTTAGATCGGTAATTTGTTTATTATCGAAACCGATTTAAACTCCTTTCATCTACAAAACTGCCAAAATAAAATCGTTTTAAAAAATATTTTAGTATCCGTCTACATTAAAAAATCTGTTTATGAGGAGTGATTATGGAAAGCAATAAATCAAGTTTATTTATCTTCAATTTTATAGCACGTCAAATTTACTTCCAATGCATGTAAGCAATAAATATATACGCGAGACAGACGGTTAGCAGACTTGCAATGTAAGTTTTGGCATAATTTTATGCGAGTTCTGCCTCTTGTTCTAAATGATTTCGCACTGCTGCTGTAATAAATAAAATATGCACTATTTTAAATGTAATTCACTGATGGTGGGCAATAAATCTGTTCACGATTAAACGACAAAAATAGTATCAAAATCTAGGTTTTATGCAGTTAGTGCTTTATAGACAAGGGAAACCTTAAACCTTGGAAGATATGAGGGTTAAGCTAGTAGAGAATAAAATTACTAAAATTAATAATGTGTAATATTTTATTTTAAATATGTTTAAAGTAATTCTTTTTAAAATAATAAACTGTCCCATCACACGAGATCTTTGGCTTAACTATAAAAATCATATTTCAAATGCTAAGATAAATAATAAAAAATATTCAGGTTAAAATCTCTCAAACTTTTTAGAAGGAAGTGAGCAAAGTATGCACAATTTAAATTAACTTATTTACAATTTTCGGCGAATGTAATCATCTTTATGCGTTTAATAATTTCCAAATTCCCATGGTCTTCATAATAGATCATCATTATAATATTGTGATTGATCGATTTGTCTTTAAATATATAAATTAGTCCGTATTACGATATTTATGGACATATCCATCTAATTTGACTAGTGCCCATGATTCACCGTATCAAATATGAAAAATAACTTGACAGCTGTAATTTACAGAAAAATGGTTTGTATTTTTAACACTAACATAGTGTTTGTTGGTCATCTTAAATGTTAATACTGAAAAAGTTAATACTGCAAGTAGCAATTAATTAACGCATATAACTTTTTGACTAGAGATGCATTAACGTCGACTATTATATGTTTATTATTTCTTGGAGTTTACAAATTATTTTTGGCTATCTCCACTTCAATTATTTCCACGTGCCGGTAATGTGTCTTTCAACCGCGATAAATTTATTATTTGTACAAAGCCAAGAAAACTACCAATTATTTTGCTAATATTTAATTTTATAAACTATAGTTGAATTAAAATTACTACTAAATTACATTAAAATTGAACTTGTTTAAAGTTATGGATGAATATTTATGATCCACCATTCTCGTTACCCTTACTTCGTAAATTTTAAGTAATATCCTTACTAATTTCAATATTTATACTTTTCGTTCATCAAAAATAATATTCCAAGATACTCAATGTAACATTCTTCAACAAAGCAATGTAGTAACATCAACAGTTTTGTAAATTATTAGTCTCAACGTCAAACATACAGTTTGAAACGATATAACATGCATTATAGCTTGATGTTTTTAAAGTAACTGAGCATATTACAAATTTCTGAGTGAAGTCAATTGGAGATATAAAACTTTTCCGATCAATGCAAATGGCAAGATGCCAAAAGAAAATAAAGAATCAGTGCAAAAGCGAATGCTTAGTAAAATGCAAATGTGAACGTATTTCTACATTACTTGTGTTATTATCTAGCTGAGCGATAAATTTACCTAATCGAACGTAAACTATGTTGTCCGGTGCAATTTTAATAATATCAATGTGCCAAAAATGTTACTTAAACCTTCAGCATTTCAAAATTAGTTTAGGTAGCCAATACATTTAGTTATTTACTTATAAAAAAATATTCGACGTCATAATAACACGATTAATGTATTTTCTTGAAACGAAATATAATTAAAAGTGACTTACGCAGTGCCAATTACAGACATTTCTTGCGTAATAATAATTATCTTAATATTTTAGTAGCCGTTGCCAAATATTTCAAAAACAGTACGAATTCGTTTGAGACAGTATTTGTTTATTTCCTGATACGCTTCGTTTAACTAACTCACCTCGGTGGAAGTGCACTTTGCCAAAGTAAACTTGCGCAATTAAATTGAGTTGAAACATTTAAGCTAACAAATATGTTTAATAACAAGAACTTCCAAATATTCATGTTTAACCAGCAATAAATGACTTTTGATTACTTTTATGCGTCATTTAAAATAGATCATTTAAAAACATCTCAAAGGCTTAAAATAGTGACACCACCACTTAATAGTCGGTCAAGCTGAAGACGAGATAATTAATATTTGCACTCTCAAATTATATATTTTTTTACCTGTCATTTTAGCTTTAATTGTTAAAGTTTAGTTGGTACGAACCTGATGGTTTCTTAAATTATTAACTTCTCTAATGAGTAGGATAAAAAAAACATAGTTTTTCTGAAAATCATTTGCAAGTGATGACAATATAATTTTATAAAGAGTTTAAGCGCCAAAAGACCAAAAGGTAGAGCGTGAAAAAATTTGCTATGAATCTTTCCAATCATGGCGGACACAATTTTTTTTCCGTCCAAATTGTATACCGGGTGATTCAGTTTGACTGTCGCACCCCTATAACTTTGTAAGTATTGAAAATAACCCCAACAAACCTTATATATTTGAAATCGGCGAGAAATTCTCTATTAAGTGATGTGTTTTTGTTACCTCTACGATGACGTATGTCAAATCCGCGATAGGCAACTGTTTTTTTAAAAATTACATAGTATACATTTTTTGGTTGATTCGGATACAGAGTTTAATTCTAAATCCGACCATGTACTCAAAAAGTAGGCATAGGTACATAAGAAAATTTTCGAGAAAAAACAAATAATAAACGCCGACATAGATTTTAATGTATTCAAAATGGCTGCCACTGCTGATTTTTCTCGATTTTTTTTTAATGTATGCCTACTTTTTGAGTACGGTCGGATTCAGAATTAAATTATCTATCCGAATCAACAAAAAAATTTATACTATGTAATTAAAAAAATAAACAGTTGCCTATCGTGGATTTGACATACGTCATAGTAAAGGTTACAAAAACACATCACTTAATAGAGAATTTCTCGCCGATTTCACATACAGGGTGAGTCATTAGTGGCGGATCGGTCGATTGTGGCTAAACGGTTTGAGATAGAAAGTTGATTCAAACGGTATCCCATACAGTTTTTTCTTCCGAACACGATAAAATTATTTTGAAATATACAGGGTGAGTCACCTCTCTGGAACCAATAGCAACTTTTATATTTCAAATACAACACCCCATTTTTTATTTAATATTCTTGACCGCCTTCATTTTAGCTTTACATCGATATAAAATAGTACAGGTTTTTATGCGGTCTTGTTACTAAAAAAAAAAAATTTTCAAATTTTTCAAATTTTTAAGTCTTTATTTAAAAAATTCTCCTGAAGTCATTTTTCGAAGCATAGAGTTGTAATTTGGTACGGACATGCAGAAAACGCTCTATTAGCTCGATACGAAAAAGTTTGAATCACGCATACAGGGTGCTCATAAATAGGTGGCAACTTTTCTGATTTTCAAAAGCTCGTAATTCAATTTTTTCAAAGGCAAACCCCTGTATTTTTTATGTCATCGAATTCGTCTTTAAGAGAGCTTCATTTTTTGTTAAGTATGTCCTATACCCAAAACTCATACTTTCGAGATATTCGACTTTTTTCTTCTAATCGTTATTAAAGCAAATAGGATGCCGTAGAAATCGAAAAAGCTGACCATGTGTATGTTCTGTGAAGCCGACTGTTCACTTCACTAACGTCAAAAACTTGTCATTTATTTCTTGAATTATAGTATTTCCACAATTAATTTCACTTTGCAAGAGCGAATTGATAGGGTTTATTGCTTGAGAGAAGGCGAAAGAAATCCTTTGCTGGCGGCAAGGATTTACGCACATTTTGATTAATATGCACTTATAGGCTAACTAGTTTATTCAATTTCATATAGCAATGATTTTTTTATGTTCTATTATTTTATTTACAGAATTTATTTAACGTTTTTTTTTGTGGTTTCAACAAATAATTTGTCTTTCATTTTCCATATTTCTTCGCGCTTCCTTTAAGGTTTAGAAACACTAGTTAAGTTCATAACAATAATAAAATTGATTAGGTTGCCAATTTATTTATTGCTTATAAGTAAGTCCACAAGACTAAGTATCTACCTACTATTAGTAATTAAATACACGAAACGGTGAATAAACCATGTCAATTTGCTCTTGTAAAGTGAAATTAATTGTGGAAATACTATAATTCTATGTTCTGTGCTATAAGTTAAGAAATAAATGACAAGGTTAGTGAAGTGAACTGTCACCTTTTTCGATTTCCACGGCATCCTATTTGCTTTAATAATGATTAGAAGATAAAATGTCGAATATCTCGAAAAGTATGAGTTTTGGGTATAGGACATACTTAACAAAACATGAAGCTCTCTTAAAGACGAATTCGATGACATAAGAAAATACAGGGGTTTGCATTTGAAAAAATTGAATTATGAGCTTTTGAAAATCAGGAAAGTTGCCACCTATTTATGAACACCCTGTATGCGTGATTCAAACTTTTTCGTATCGAGCTCAAACCGTTTAGCCACAATCGACCGATCCGCCACTAATAACTCACCCTGTATATAAGGTTTGTTGGGGTTATTTTCAATACTTACAAAGTTATAGGGGTGCGACAGTCAAACTGAATCACCCGGTATAGTGTTCTACAGGAGCCCGGACCAGAAAACAGATACAGCGACTGTAATGAGTATTTTTGTTTGGATCAAGCATATGGTCTGCAAAACCTGCTTCGATGGTAAAATGGGTGGCTATGAAGCTGATGAGTTTAAATGTTAATAACTAATTTTTTTTAAATATTTTGAACAATTTTTTTTAATTTATTGCATTTTATAAAATGATTTTAATTGACTGATTTATTAAAATGTTTCATGTTTTGTTAACATTTTTAAAAGATTTTTATAATACATCTCGTCAAAAACACCAAAAAATAGATTATTTATATTATTAAGTACGTTTTTTTTGTAAATATATGGAACATTATAATAATAAGTTATGTTACGCAATGCATCCATCTACCAGATACATTGCGCCCGAACTCGTTCTTTTTACTGTTGCTTCTGAGGTACGATTAAAAAGTAGAAAATATGGATGGAGTGCTTTATTACTGAATGGAATTACTTGTAATATACTCCTATTAAATTTAAAATACAATCCCAGAAGAAAATTAGTTTTAGTTTTTTTTTTAATGTTTAATTCTAAATTCAGTTTGACCCTAATATACCAGTTAGGTAATTTCACTGTGTTGCAACTCTGAATTAATAAAAATTTATAGAATTAATTTTATACTCGGTTAACCCGCGTTTTAAAACAATATTACAAATATGTGTTGTCATTTATGTTTTCGACTCATTCTGTACATTTATTTCACGGTACAGTAAACATAAAATTAGATATGGAAATGAGTTTTTAGTAATATTTTCGCAATTTACCCTTCTAGCTGAAATTTTGCTGTGAGTCTATCGGAAAACTTATTACACGAGGATCCACAAAAAGTTATTAACGTCATTTGAATAATGTCACCCACAGCTTCATAATAAATTGTTTAGCCTGAATCCAATTATCTTACATTACTTAGGGTTTTTGTGAATATTGTCTGAATTTCACACTGGAATATTTTATTGTAACGGTTAAAATAGATTCGCTTTTTTGTGGTTTTACAATACCGAGCTTTGCATAAAACACATGCCAATAATGGCAATAAAGATATAAATAATTGCCCTGCAAAATTTCTAAGGATTTATTAAAAAAGCCACATAAACCGAACATAAAACTTAAGTATCACTTTTGGTTTATTTGAATTTCATCACATTTTTGTTTACCGTTTCAGCTTTGTGCGTCGTAAATTATTTCCTTCATTTTTTCAACGACTGATTTCAGTTAGTGATGTTTTTGTTTACATCTCGTTAACTACAAGTACCGAAGAACTAAAACAAATTAAACGGATCGTTTAAGTTGCCAGCAGACGATAACAAATTCCTGTTTTTATTTTCCTTGCTGTTCACTTCCACGACTTTTATACTTTTATTTTTTAATAGTAATTTAACAAATGGATTACATTTCTTTATACAAATTATCCAATTGCTTTATAAAATTTTGTAAATTGGCACAATTTAAATGCAACGATATAGGTACAAGCTAATAGCACAACCAAAAATATTTTTGCTGTTGGAATGAAAAAGTTGATGTAACGGTTTGAGAAGTGTATTGAAAAGGAGGGGTATTATGTATATCCAAGTTGTTACTTTTTAAACACCCTCCTAAAATCAAAGGTAATACCACAAAGGGTGTACATTTGTTGAAAATCGTGGGTCGTTTCTATGGACACTACCGACTACTACTTAAAACTTCATCTAAAAATTTTACAGGACTTCGTGTCGTGTAATTTTCTGTTCCATTTTGTGTAGTGAAACTACCCAAAATTTCCATGAAAAAGACTACAAACACTCTGATAACAAATTCATACCGTGTGGGAGACTAAAAAGTGGCGAATGGAAATAAAATAGTGCATGATTGCTGAAGAAACTATCGTAAAAACAGCAGTAACTCGAGAAATATTAGTTCTTTGTTTTTATATGCCAATTAATCATTTACCCGAAAATGTAAAAAAATACAATTTTTCTTTTTAAAAATTGATATATTCGTGCTTAAAATTCAACCAAATATATAAAACAAAACAAACACCCTGTGATTATTTAAAAAGTTTAACCAATCAGCAGGCGCTATTAGATTATTGTTAAAAAAACGCTCAAAATATTTTACACTGACTTTATTAAATCGTTAAATAGGAATATTTTGTTAAAAATCAGTTTTCGTCAATATTTTCAAAAAAAACTCAAAAATTGTAGATTTTAGACACCTTTCACATTTTTGAAAGAGAATTTAATTTTAAATCTAAATCATGAAAAATATACAAGGTGTAAATACAAGTTTTTATAAAATGTGTTTGTACTTCAATATTTTTTAAAGGTCAACTGTGTGCAACTGAGGCGATCGTCATATTTTTTTAAATGGCAACTTATATATTTTTTTACTTTAATTGATAGAGAACTTTTTCTCTTGTTAGCCAAATAAATTTTTCTTAGTGTTTAATCAAAAAATGTCGATTGGCCGAAAAAAACATTGGATGTGGCTATTTGCACATACAGTATGTACTAATAATTGGCTATTTGCACATACAGTATGTACTAATATTTGGCTATTTGCACATACAGTATGTACTAATAATTGGCTATTTGCACATACGGTATGTACCAATAATTGGCTATTTGCACATACAGTATGTACTAATAATTGACTATTTGCACATACGGTAAGTACTAATAATTGGCTATTTGCACATATAGCAGGTACTAATAATTGGGTATTTGCATATATAGGTACTAGAACTAGAACTACAGTAATGAGATAGGAAATGAAAACTAATTACAGATGAAAAAATGTATTTAGAGAAAAAATGTTCATACATAGTTAAAATAATATTTATAATCTACACAGAGAAAAAAATTGCCGAATTTACATGTGTATAGTAGCTAAAGCAAGTTACTAATTAAGTAGCTAAACTTGTGAACATTTTGGTTTAGTGAGTGTCTTCAGCCAATTAAGTGAAATTATTTAGGAACTGACCGAAGTGGAGTATTGTGCTCAAGTAAATAGAAATGTTTTTATTCACCTAACCCAACAAGTCACTAAATTTTTTTACTTGCGCAATTACTAAACGAAACTGTTCACACGTTGCAAGTAGCTAAATTCACTTACTTGAATTAGTAACTTGCTTTAGCTACTATACACAAGTAAATTCAACATTACACTATTGTCTTATTTTAATTTACGGCTGAATGTCGTTTGCCTGGATTTCCGTTTTGGTCTCCCCTTGCATTTTATTTTGCTTTTAAATTTTAAATGCAATAAATTTTTTTCAAGGCTGTTACTAAGTGGCGTATCTTCGTTTTCTGTTTCTGCTCCTAATTCTGTTACTGATGGTTCAAATAAGTAAGATATTTCATTGTTCAGTGGTAGTTCTGTTTCTTCTAAATTTTGATTGTTTTGAGACGGTTCAATTACATTATATACTTCATTGTTACTTGTATTTGTACTGTTGCTTAAAAGTGGTAGTCCTTGTCTGGCATTATTTTCGATGATTTTTAATTCTTGTATGTAAATTAAAAATTGTGGTGTGCCATGATGAGATAAAATCTCTGATATATTTTTAACTACAGTGAATGCCATATTAAACTTTTCCCTATCTGTTAACCTCAAGCCTACACGGCCTCTGAGCGCGAGGCCTTGCACAGATGACACGTACTTTAGACCGCTCGCGAGTATTTACGTCATATCCATTGCATGAAAAATTTCGTTCGTCATAACCATTATGTTGAAAATATAAATTAAAAAATTAATAAAACGTAAGAATTATTTTTAATTTAACTTTTTTATAGTATATACAACATATTATATCACACGACACAACAATGCATAATTATCCATTTGGCATGTTTTTAAAAATATTACAAAACAGTACAAAGTTTGCAAAAATTTAATTTTTGGTATGAAAATCTTTAAATCAAAGTTTAGGGCAAAGGCCCGTGCTGCAACTTCGGTCAGTTCCTAAATAATTTCACTTAATTGGCTGAAGACACTCACTAAACCAAAATGTTCACAAGTTTAGCTACTTAATTAGTAACTTGCTTTAGCTACTTGATTTAATAACTTACTTTAACTACTATACACATGTAAATTCGGCAATTTTTTTCAATTCGGCAATTTTTTTCTCTGTGTAGATTATAAATATTATTTTAACTATGTATGAACATTTTTTCTCTAAATAAATTTTTTTCATCTGTAATTAGTTTTCATTCCTTATCTCATTACTCTAGTTCTAGTATATATGCAAATACCCAATTATTAGTACCTACTATATGTGCAAATAGCCAATTATTAGTACATACCGTATGTGCAAATAGTCAATTATTAGTACATACTGTATGTGCAAATAGCCAATTATTAGTACATACTGTATGTGCAAATAGCCAATTATTAGTACATACTGTATGTGCAAATAGCCAAATATTAGTACATACTGTATGTGCAAATAGCCACATCCAAAAAAATTATGTTCCTCAAAATGTAGCTGACAATTCTCTATACACCTTTTATAAAAAAACATTTTTTCATAAACCTTGGATTTACGCCCTTACAGCACCGTTTCCATACTTTTGGCCTACCCTGTATATCGGTGCGCGGATACAAAACAGCCGGTATAGCTAAAAAATTTAGTTTTCAAATAAAAACCTAATAGATATTCGGTAGTTTAGCAGAAATATGACGCTTCTGAAACGGAAAAACCAATATCTTCATTCTGCGCGTTCAAAATTCTACGGTTTGACCTCAAAAATTAATTAAAGGATAAAGAGGAATAAAAACGAAGGTAAAAGGCTAGCGAATGAATTATTGAATCCTACTTCGGAATTAATTAAATAAATCTTGTTAGAGGATTACTCAATAATTGAATATTAAATTAGTCACAGTGCTAAAAGTAGCATTAAATATGTGTTTTATGTGTTGCGGTGTACGTGTATCTAATGTTTGAGATATTCCTTCATATAAATTCCTACCCGATGTGCCGTAAACGTTCGTTCTCTCGAAAACAATGTCATATTATGAAATTTTTAACGCGTCTGGTTGCTTATTGTCGTTTGAACTTCGTTCGCATTTGGAATCCGTTTTATTATAAACGCGCGTATCAGTTCACTTTGACAGTCAATTACGCACATTTAGAGGTACGATGTGACCCAATTCCTACGTTTACACTCACTTGAAAGATGCATTTGCTTGAGCTGTTAAAATGAAACTGTCATAATTATTTTAAGCGTTAAACCATGCATAAAACTGAAACCGATCTTTGTGTTCTGAAAGTTGTTATGTAAATCGTAAATTTTAACATTCTCTGGGTTTGTTAGATGTTTGAACTAATTATGTGATTTATGTTCAATAAAAATGTCAATGTGAATATAACCAACAACTCGCCTATCTTTTGAAGTATGGATGCACTCTTAATGAGTCGATTACCGATTTTTGAATATATGGCCGATTAATGACATTTTTGTTTGGTTTATAACAGGTACTAAAAAAAAAAAATGTCATTCGTTTTTAATCGGAACGAAACTATTTCGTGTTTGTTTTTTACATTCCCACCCATTTAATTTCGTTTTTGTTTGCGTGGACCGAAATTTAATAACGGTTAAAACCGGTTTTACAGTTGTTTTTTTTAGTCACCAAGTCTAGGACCTATTTTTTCTTAAGTCATCACCCTCTTTTTACAAAACTCAGAATCGAGAACTTTTTAAAGAACAATTGCCAAATGTCAAAATGACAGTGTTGGCAACCGTATTAACACGATGAAACCCCAATTGTTCGAATATTCGATTATTCAGATTATAAATACTTCGTATGTATTAATATGAAAATCAGCTTAGTTCGCCTACAAATAAAAACAAATTTGGTCAGGTTATTTTGTGCATTTGGTAATAAATGTGGGATACAAAGTGTTTGTGATGAATTTTAAAGTTCATTTTCATTTTTGTTTCTGTTTCTTAGCAATCGTCGGGCCCCCGCTAAATTGTAAATGGCGATAAGTTCGGTTTTGATCATTATGGAGAGCATAATTTACATTAGCGAATCGCCATATTAAATTTACCAAATTGTTAAACACATTTAACATAACCAAATAAAATGTGTGCATTTTATTTAGTATAACACCCGTCAGTTGTAAAAACACTACTAGTTTGTCAAAACGTACATCATCAACGTCAAATGCCATTTTTTGTAACTGTTAAAATAGATGTGATTATTACGCACCTTTTTGTAGTCCAATTTAGTTTATATGATTTATTAATGATTCAATCAACAATTAAGAAAGAAAAAAATTTTTACCGTTACTGCGTTACTCAAAATTGCAAGTATTGGCAAACTTGTTAATACATTTACAAAGAAAAATATAGCTCACTTAATGGCAATTTTTTTTTTGTATAGTAGCTAATACAATTTACTAAATCAAGTAAGGAAATTTAGCTACTTGCAACGTTTAGACAGTCCCGTTTAGTTCTTGCGCAAGTAAACAATTTAGTGACTTTTTGAGGAAAGTAAATAGAAATCATACTATTTACTTGAAGACGATATTCCATTTTTGTCAATTATTCCTATACCACTTTACTAAATTGGGTGTTGATCACGTATATATTGTGTAAACACTCACTAAACCAAAATGTTCACAAGGTTTTTTTACCTGATTATTGACTTACTTTAGCTACCATTTACGAATGTAGATAAATTCGGCATTATTTCAAGTCTGATATTTTACTGCCTCGGGGGACTTCCCTAAGCATAGATGGTAAATTTGGATTTGTGTTTAATGAATAAAATTTAAATAGTGATAAAACCGGTTAAAACCTATTAAAACCGGTTTTAGGAATTATTTATTTCGTTTCCGTTCTTGAACGAAAAATAATGATTTCGTTTTTGTTTTTATAAATATTTCGGTTAATTTCGGTTAACGTTTTCGTTTCCTTCTCAGTTCCTATTTTAAAAGGTTATATAAATTATTATAAGTGGAAATTAATTTCAATTCAGTGAGTTTATTTGCTACATAAATTAAATTCACAAAGCAGTTGAACTTGAACTGCAAAAAGCGGAATTTGATTGTTTCCTTTTAATGCGTTTTTAGTTATTCACTCAAAAACTGTGTGTTTATTTCTACACAATTTTTGAACGAAATAAATTTTATAGTTTAATTTAATGTTTTGGGTACAGTAGCACCACAGGACTTTTACTAGACAAATTAAAAAATCATAACAAAAACGCAAAAAAAAGAATATATTTTAACAAACTTTGTCTTTTAAATATCAATAATAAATAAATAATGATAAATATACAGGCTGTCCCACAAGGTATGCCTTTGCAAAATTTTGAATAAATCGAATGTTTAGGACCTAAATAAAAAGTTTTTAGCAAAACAAAATTATTTGTTTTTTTGTGTAGAGAGTGTCCTCATTATAGTAAACAGCATGGAGATCTTGCAAATGTTAAGAGATACAGAGTTGATTAAATAGGCCAAAATGATCTACAAATAAAAACAAATGTTTTATGAAAAAAATTGATAGTTTTTGCGCTTTTAATAAAAAAACAAAACACTTTTTAATTTTTGCCTGTAACTTATTTAAAATCACACTCAAAATATTCCTATATTATACTACAAGAACTTTTTTGCGTAGATTTGAAATGTGTCAACCAATTCTAGCTATCTTCATTTGTTTTGTATCAACTTTTTTATTTTAAATTCGGCCGATGTTAAAATTAATGTTAATTGAAATAAAACACTATTACTTTGTTTAACCACTTTAATTTTGAGTTTTTCGTACAAACGTTTTCAGTCTATTGGACCATTGTCAAGTACTTATTAAGACTAACATATAAACAAGTTTTACAAAGTATTTATGCAGGTATAGATAGCGTGAATGACGGAAGGGCGGAAGTTAACGGGATTATTAAATTCCATTACTTAATGCTGTTAAATAGCGGTGAGTACATAATGTCTGTCTGGTCATTCAATAAATTGGGGTTCTTAGATAGCTTAAAGATTTCAGCAGCTTCCAATAGATTAAGTTTACGGCCTTTTTCACATAAGTGTAAAATTTTATAATTATTTTTGTATGAATGATTATTTTCAATTAAATGATTAGCAAATGAAGAGTCCGTCTTTTTATATTTAGCAGAACGTAAATGTTCGTCTATACGTTTTTTAAAGGACCTTCCAGTTTGGCCCACGTACGTACCTTCGCAATCATTGCATTTCAATTGGTAAACTCCGGATTTTTTTAGCGGATCGAGTTTTTCTTTTGCATTAAATAATAAAGAAGACGTTTTGTTGGACGATCTAAAGGACACATTAATATTGAGTTTTTTAAACATTTTGCTTATTCTGTCCGTAATTAAACCATAGTATGTCAGACAAATGTAAGGCGTGCTTTTTAAATTTTTAACTGAGTATAGGAGACTTAAAGTTTCTTTTTTCTCGAATTTGTTGATTATGTTATTTATCATGTTTTTTGAATAACCGTTGTTACTAGCTATTACTTTTATAGTGTTGATTTCTTTTTCATAATTCTCTTTTGATAACGGTAGATTTTTGCATCTATATACCATGGAATTATAAGCTGCGTGTTTATGACAGTTAGGATGCATTGAATCTGAAGGTATAGTACAGTCTGTGAAAGTTGGTTTTCTATAAATATCAATGTTGATAATATTATTGGTTCTATTTAATGTTAAGTCCAGAAAATTTATTTGTTTATCTTTTTCTATTTCTAAAGTAAATTTGATAGAAGGATGAATATTATTTATAGTTTTTAGAAATAAATTTAATTGCCTATCGGTACCATTGAAAGCTGCTATTATGTCGTCTACATACCTATAAAAGAATATTACGTGTTTTTTGCTTAATTCTAATTCTAATATTTTTGAAATTATTTTAGACATAAATATTTCGGCTAATAAGGGGCTTGTTGGAGATCCCATAGGAAGACCTTCTGTTTGTCTGTAGATCACGTTATTATATTGAAAGTAATTTTGATCAATCACTAATTTAAACAAATCTATTATTTCGTTACTGATTAATGGACTTACATTCTTTGTCATTAAAACATTTTCAATTAATAATAGACATTCTTTGGGTGGAATTTTTGTAAACATATTAGGTACTAACATCAAATGAAACCAGTTTTGAATTATTAGTTAGTTTTTTACATTTTAATTTATTGCATAGGTCAATAGAATTTTTAACTGATTGTGGGTCCTTAAAGTTTGTATGTCTTAAAAATAACGAATTTAATTCATGAGCGAGTTTTTTGATTGGACAACCTATATA